>OY284494.1:398012-680858 GCA_958336395.1 Ctenicera cuprea
GGTAAGCTTGTGCAGCATCAATGTTTAATTCTTTAGCTAATGTTAAAATAGGCAGTGGTTCTTGCTGACTACCATTAAAATTTCCTCTTAAAATCTAAAAATAATAATATAATTATGTAATATTTTAGTAAGTCGCCATAAAATCACGTTCATCACGTGACGAAATAGCAGCTGCCAGCAGTAGAGTAGTTAAGGCGGTTTAACATATACAGCATAGCACAAAATCTAATCAGCATAGCATCAAATCTAATCAGCTGTGTTCATTTGTAATTGGTAAACAGGTTCACTTCTAATTTTGTACTTTCTTACATAAACTTTAAAATGCCACTTCTTTACACTGAAATTGCACCGCAAAGGTTTAACTTTTGTTGGTTTTATCAAATATAAAAAAAAACAATGCAAAACTCAGCAAATACACGACAAAAATGATCAGAAACATATGCGGCTGCTTGGTCGTTCCTACTCCACAAACCAAATAGCAAACCAACAGCGTAGTAACATTCGAACATGATCCGGCGTCATGATGTATTGAAATTTTGCATTTTGTGGTACAGGAATTGCCGGAACAAATGGAAAATTTACCTCTTCGTACAAGATTGAATATCAACAAGATGCTACCCTACGGAATTACTTGGATGATAATTTTTCTCAGCGATGGATGGGAATATATGGTTGAGTACAATGCCAGCGCGTTCTCCCGACCTCACGCCCTTGGACTATTTTCTGTGAGAATATTTAAAGGAGCGCGTTTATAAGGCACCTTTCTTAAATTTAGATGACTTCAAAAAGAAATTTTCTTAAATAATAATGGAGGCAATTTTGAACACTTTTTATAGTGAAGTTTTCTAACGGCTTTTTTACTTGGATTTATGTTCAAAATACATATTATGTTTAATACATTTGTTTATCTACGCTTTTTTCTTTATTCCAATTTAAATTTATACGAGCTGTCTAAGCGAGAAGGTTTCGTCAATGGTAATACTGTCAAGCAGTTAATAACAAAAGAAGCAGTAACAGTATTCAAAGTGGCATGCGCACTTGAAATTCTAAACATGCGAGTAAATTTCTTGGCCGACCACTACCAAAAAGTTTAATTGCGTGTATCTCGAATAAAAATTTGCATGGTGATATGAAAATAATCCGTTATTCTGCTTTGAATTACATGAAAATTTATTTTATATTGTGTTGTTGGCCCTACTTTTACAAAGATTTTCTATACGCGTTTTTGATTGGCGTTGTCTTATTATAGGAACAGTAAAATATTTGTTGTATCCCATTTAATTTAAAATATGTGTCTAAATATTGGTTACCTACTACTACTTAGTTCACATTATTGAGAATATTAATGTTTATATTGCCCACCCATATTTCAACCTCCTGCTTCCAATTCTTTCAACTGCGTTCTGTAATTCCATATTAAACTATTTTTGTTGGTCTGTATCTACTAGTGATATCAACATCTTTACCATATTTTACGTATAATTCTAATAAATTTAAAATCTGATTTATCGATAATTTCTGGCCTACCTTGAAACATTTTTTATGTGACCAACTGTTTCAATATTTTGGTTATAATGAAAATCGTTGTAATGGGTATCATACTTGGCAAATAATGATAATTTGTAGGTAGCTACCTACTTATTTTACTTACCAATTGTTGTTTGGGATTTGACCAATATAACTTTTTACCAATCCAGTCTACAGCAATGCTACCAACAGAATCTATATTTACTACTTGGTTTAGTTTATGTGTTTCCAGATTGTGCAAGAAAATTTGTGAATTGTTTGTAACAAAATATATATGATCATTATACCAAGCTACATCTGTTATAAAATAGTCTTTCATAACGTGCTTATGGATAAGTATTTGCACATTTTCACCAGTTGCATCTGACTTTAATAAGCCATTAGTGGCTGACCATAGTATTGTTGGATAATTGCCATTTTTGGAAACTTTAAGGGTCTTTCCATAAAACTCTGATGACCAAGGACCTTTTCCCAAACCAGTGTAAGCTGCTACTTTAATGCTGTAATCTTTATCTTCCTCTAAGTTTTGTATAATACAGGAAGTTATGTTTATGTTTTTGTGAACAGTAATATGGTTGCTGCTTACATCTTTAATAGATATTTCATAAGACCAATTCTGCCAAGCACCTTTCCCTATAAAGAAAACAAATTATATAGATTGATTGGCACTTTAACTTTAAGTTATCTACAGCTTTAGTATGATCAAATGCCACATAATTTTTATTCAAAATTAATATGAAATATATCTTTCATATGGTTTTTTTTTTATAATAGTACATAAATCTTTTGATGAGATCATTGCATTATAATAATAAGGTTTTTTTAAAACATTGGCGACCCATACAGGTAGCTCCGCGGTTAGCGCGTTCGTCTTTCCTTAGGGAGGTCTGGGTTCGATTCCCGGACCGACCGACTATCCTGGCTCAGTTTTTTTTCCACGGGTTTCCTGGGCCAAAAGGTGAATACTGGGACAGTAATTTCCGCGGAAATTTTCCTTTATCCAAGTTCCTTGTTCTAACCCGTCCTTTCTCCGCTGAAAAGGGGCATAGGACTCCGGTAGAGTCCGAAAAACCCTTATAGCGGCCGCCCCTTCAGGCGGAGAATGAATCAACACCGATTTTCCATTGGCATAGAAATAGAATTTGTAGGCACATGCATTTGTATTTTTGGTATATATCTAAAAAAAGGTTTTGGATGCTTTAATGTTTTAATTAAACTAAAGTAATACTGACTGAAGCATAGCTTGGTTGTGAGGTTTATAAGAAAATCTAGTCTAGTATAAAACACTGTCTTATCTTATTCGTATGTAAATCTTTGTAAATCATTGGGCGGGAGAGTTTAAACGGATTAGCTTTAATGTCACAAGCAAAGAATTTTCTAAATAACACTTTAACGTTGTACGACTCTGTAATAAAAGCATTTTTGTTGCGGTGTAACAAAGGAATAGATTTGATTTCCTGTTTCTTCTTCTCTCTGCGTATTTGTACAATTAGTTACTACATGACATGCAATAGAGTTTAAAATTTTATTTTTTTAATTATTGATACATCGATAAAGCCATTTTGACCAAACGTGGTAGCAAAGCTACACTTTTTTAGCGTATAATGTATCTTTGCTACTTCATACCTCGCCGTACGTTATATAGATACCTTAGGGTCATCCATCTCCGTTATTGTTATTTGGCACGACTTAAGTGCTTCAGATCATTTAAACCTTGGGGTGAACAAGGATTTGATCTTAAGGTACCTATTCTGTTTGCCAGGACATGAATACTTAATCGGTTTATGCCTGTTAGCTTTTGTGAACCCACACAAACGATATAGTGTTCTTGTCCTGACAAACAATACATTAAGATCAAATCTTTATCCGCCCCAAGGTTTAAATAATCTAAGCACACGGCTCTGTTTAGGCAGGCAGGGCCCACGAACAAATATTGCTCAAACTTTTAGAGCAAATGCTTGTAAAGGCAGACAAGCAACAGATTGGTCCTTACCTGATTATGCTGGGCACGGGCGCCCGCAAGTGGGGGAAAGCCCGAGCAGTTGCCCCCTCCTAGATATTTAGGTTTTTAAAAAATATTGTGATTTACAATGTACTTATAAAAAAGAACGTAACAATGGATTTTCTCTTTCTCTATTTTTACTCCTTCTTCATTTAACAAATCACGAAAACAGTTTAACATAAATTGCAATTACGGCCGTTGTTTTTGATTATCGTTATACCCAAAAAAAATTCTCTGGTACAAAGTTTTTAACCCCCTCTGGCAAAAATTCTGCGGGTGCCTATGATGCTGTGTGTAATCCCCAAATGACGACGCGGTCTAAGCCGAAAATAAATTGTAATATTGACAGTTCGAGAAACCGCGAAAGCCTCAAAGAATATAATGTGCATATCGTAACAATTTGATTTACATATGTTATATTGAAGGTGGAACATACTTTAGCCGAAGAAGTTGTATTTTGTTGCAAAAACCTGTGAATTCTTTGTATAGGAATCGTATAGTAATTTTCTGAATATGTGTGTGCATTGTTTTGTTTTGCTTATTATAAAACTTAAGGTGGCTTCAGAGAACAATTTTCTGTCGCGCGCCACATATCAGCAGCCAATCACGAAACGAGTTCAAATAAAATTGTTTATAAGACCACTGTCGCGTGAAGTTGAACCATGCTCATGTTTTGAACGCGACAACTTCTTTTTATCTTACTCTAAAATCATTCCATTGCATTTCATTATGAATATGTAGCCGCAGAGGTCTCTATCAGAAAAAATGCAGAAACTGTAATTTGGGATGATTATCTGTATATAAAATACTTAATTACTTTAACAATATTTATTTATTTTAACTTTATACGTATTTCGACATGTTTACATGCCATTGTCAGAGGTTATATTAGAAAATAAACAGTTAGTGTTGTTATAGCAATAGAACGCTTGATCTCGGTAATCGTCTGCAGATGACTTGATTTCTTATTCCAAAATGTCCAATAGAGGAGAATTTAAGAGATCAGTTTGCTCATTTATTAACGGTGCAGTTTTTAAATGTTTGTGAATTTCAAAAGCTTGTAGTATATGTAATTTACGTTTATGATCACTAAAGTGTAAATATTTTATAGTGTTATTAGATGTCATTGAACGATAGTGTTCTAGTAAGTGTTTAGCGTAATTAGATTTATATGGGTGTTTGTATTTGTAACAACGTACGTGTTCTTTATACCTAATATCAAAATTTCTTAATTGTCTGGCCTATATAAACCGAATTACAATGCGAACAATTTAATTTGTAAATGCTTGATTTTAGCAAATGGTCTGTTTTTGATTATGCATTAAACAAAGTGTTTAAGATGTTTCTAGTTGTTTTAAAACTTACTTTATATTTATTTGTTTTGTTTATAATTTTAGCAGTTTTTTCTGATTTGTCACCAAAATATGGGATCAAAGCATATTTAATTGTATCGACTGAAGTTAGGATATTCGGATAAATTTTTTGAATAGCTAATATATAATCTTTTTCTCTAATTAATGTATCAACAAGTTTATTATTATAACCATTACTATATGCGATTTGTTTAATAATTGAAATTTCTCTACCTATTATAATTAATTTCATGTAAAGGGACCGTCAAAGCTCTATATAACAGGGACCTGTATGCTGCTAATTTATGTGTTTCATGATGACAAGAATCGTGTGGTATTGTAATGTCTGTTTGTGTAGGTTTTCTATGAAGTGAGTACTCAAATTTATTAGTTGAATTAATGTTTATGTTTAAATCTAAAAAGGTTAATGAACTTATTTTGTTCAGTTTTTAGTGCAAATTTTATATTTGTATGCAAGCTGTTAATAAAAATTAAAAATTTATTATTTAAAGTCTCAGTCCGGACTTTCACCGGGGATTAAAAGAAATAAATATTGTTAATGTAATTAAGTATTTCATATACAGATTATTCATTAAATATGGACTTTAACGAAGTAAAGCTAGAATTTATAAATAAAATGTAATTTGGGATATTTTGATGTTTTGTGGTGCACTTTATAATGATTTTGAAGTTGCAATGGGTGGAGAATAACAATGAAGGGGGCATATTATGCTGCTATTTTATATAATTATAAGAAATAATTTATCAGTGTTTGCTTCCTTTATTGTAACGAAGAAAACTAATATTAAACAATTTATTAATTCAATGTTTGTGCTTTCTCGATGGTTAAGAGTTTTGAATAAACATTTTTCATAATCAATAATAATACCTAATTTCAATTTTCTTTTCAGTTTTATATTTTTTTATAGGTTATGTTATAATACACTTTATCACGTCAACTGTGAAGGAGCTGGTAATATTTGTCGCAACAAAGTTCAATCGCGCGCAACAGAAAGTTATTCTGTAAAGCCACCTTTAATAAATAAACACCGAATTTTCCGGAATATCGAGTGTTTTTCATGGAACTTACATAAATCTATTCGTAACTGACAATTAATGCGATGCAGCTTCTGTTAGTTTGGCAGATGGGGAACAAAGAAAAATAGGCCAAGCAAATTTTTTAAGCGGGCAGTCCTCATTTTAGTGCATTTGGGCTCCATGATGTTTGTATTAGATGACCTAATCAACTACCCTAACCTATCAAGTAACCTTGGTAACGATGACTGTATTACATATGACTACATAAAAGCAAAGAAAACGAATACATAAATTCATTCATTAAACTGATAAGCTACTAGGTCACTTTTGCCTTTTAATTATATAAGACTAATTATTATAGGTATTTGCCAAAACACTACTGAAGTTGCTTATATTTGTGTAGAATCTTGAAGTTGTGAAACGCAACTCTAGAATTTCTATCCCACTCTGCTTATCCCGGCATAACACACTAAGACTCGGTAATTCAATGTCCTAATAAGTTGCCGTTAAAATTTATTTTCTAAAAAGCAATTCTTTTATATTTTTCAACTACCAGATAAGTTCAATTTGCCAAATATGTACTATTTGTCAAATAACTTATTAGCTGCTTCAAGCACCTACTAATAACTTAATTTATATGTCAAGCAACGAAGTAAATCGGAAATGCACAATTTTTTTTATTTCTTCTTCTTTTAGTACCATGGCCTATTCAGGGCGTTGGCTATCTCTCTCCTATGTCTGTTTGGTGGGTGGCAATAGATAATTTGCACAGACAGACATAGAGGACCTACAGTTTAACGTGGGCTCCGAAACACAGGGAGTGCATACACTTCTTCTCCAAAGAGGTTTTCCTGGGAAAAAATCCACCTCGCTGGTTTCGCCGCTGCACACTAGTTGCGTCCCGCGGTCACAAAATTCCTTTTTCCGTATACTAGTTGCGTCCCGAACCAACCGCACAGTTAAAGGTAACTTAGCCCAGGATTAATGCACCCCACCTGTACCTGCCTGTTATCAGTTGGGTAATTGCGTAAAATACAAAGTTTAGGTTGAACTAAGGAGTATGCTGCTAATAAAGAAACTGGACAATATTTGAAATATTTATTTGGTCTATCGTTTTTAAAGCCAGATATGGTGGGCGACTGTTTTGTCGAAGATTTTGCAGCAATACAGCCAAAACAAAAACCAATTCAAGAACTTGCGGACTACCTTGTCGAGCATTACATTGCAGAAGATTCCCATTTTCTACCCTATATGTGGGCTGCGTGCAACTCTAGTCTTCAACGGACAACGAACGCGTGTGAGGCATTTCATTCGAAATTCAACGCTTCGTTTTACTGCTCACATCCTAACATATATCAATTTATTGAAATACTAAAAAACTTTCAAATAGATACATACATTAAAATTAGAAGTGCATCAATTCCAAAAAAAGTGTACAGGAAGACGACTATTGCTAAGCAGTATTTTATAGATAGAAAAATATTTGAATTAACTGCCAACGTAATTAAAAGATTTGAATTTGTAAAAACTGTCGGGTATAATTACATGCCTCGTACAAATTTGTAACTTATACATGTTGTTGTAATAAACTTTTAAGAAAACATATAGAGTTTCTTGATTTTATTGGTAATACACTAGGTACCTTAACTTTCATCTGTTTTTATCGCTCCGAAGATTACGACCCTCATTAACATTTCTTGGAAAGGCGTTCGGGACGCAACTAGTATGCTACCTTTGCAAGACACGGATTAAAAGATGACCGCGGGACGCAACTAGTATGCAGCCGGTTTCGCGTTGCCTTGCGAGGGAGAACGACCGGGCCGATAATCGAACCCGGGTGCGCTGCATTGGTAGCCCGCGCGCTTACCACTGAACTACGGCCGCTCTCTTTTTTTTATTTACGCAGTCGCAAATCAGTTATAACTGAGTTTTGCGTTTAACTACACTTTTAAACTCTGCAAATAGCTATTTGACAAATAATAAGAATTGAAATGCGCAATACTAACATTTGATATATAAAACTTTTGAAAAAATTTATTTGTCGAATTGTTAATGGCTAGTTTATTAGCACATTGAAATACCAGGCCTATTTGCTATTTCACGAGTCTAGCATGCACCTCACCCCAAAAATCCCTAACTTAACTATCAAAACAGATCGTAGTCGCCTCAAAGTTTTCAAAAACCGTACTAAGACGAGCTTCGATCTCAAGTCAGTCGAGTAGGAGACAGGCTCTCAACCTACTGACCTACTGCGCCCGCCACCTATAAGTAGTTTTAGGTTTAAGTATTATTATATGTTGTAAGAATCTGTGTTCTACATTTTACATAATTAAAAAATATAATTCTTTGCATTGTTGGTTGTACTTACCTAATTTCCAATTTGTAACATATTTTCAATTGGTTCTCCTTGCTAAATGACTTAATTGTACATGTATTTGTTACTAACCTTGTTCACCCAATAAGTGAGGTGCTTTCCAAGTAATTTTTACAAGTTGAGGTCCAAATACAGCTTGTAATGATGTTGGTGGATTAATTGGTATTGGAGTTGGTTGAGAACTCTGCAAATTAACAATAACTTTCAAATAAGGACGGTCTGCTAAATCAGGGTAAGCATTGTGGTAATAGCTCTCCCGCGAAAAATGATATTCTTCATAGAAAACATCATTTCCATCAGTCCAGTAAAATGTCTTATTTGCCGTTGCCAACGATAAAACTTTCTGCATTTTACTGGTGATAATTTTGGGTCGAACATTTACTACTTCTTTTCTAAAATTTCAAAATGATGTCAACAATGTGTGATATTGTGATGAAATATGCAGCTCACCCATCCAAAGATACAGAATTTATAGTATTCTGATCTTGATTTGAACATAATAAACGAAAGTTAGTGTGGTCTACTGTAAATGCACCTAAATTTGGTTCTGATAATATCAGCTCAGGCTGGACATTATGTTTTATCCCATTACTTATATCAGCAAGGTCTAAGCGGTAAAGACCACCCCCAGTATTGCCATATACAACCCAAAACAAAAATCTAGAATAAATAAAAAATTAATGTTTCCTTTTAAAATAAACATTTTTGGATCTGTGTTTTTCTCTAATTTAGAAAAATAATAATGAATTTATTAGTACAAGAAAATAATAAGAATAAATAAACTTTTTTTTAAATGTACCCATTATATGGATCCACTTCAATATGATGTGGCTTTGTTCGAAGTCCTGCCAACGCAACTTGTAGTCCTCGGCCATGTAAATCACAACGTGTAATTTGCCATACTTGCCTCTGATGCGTTACTTCTCCCAATACATATAGTTGATTATTTAACCAATCAACAGAGAGTTCCAATGGTAGAAAATTAATATTAGGTGGTGCAAGAATTGTGGAAGTACTTGAATTATTCGTAAAATTTGTGAAAGATATGCAATGTACTTTCGATGATGCATCTGATACAAATAATAAACGCTGGTCCACGTGGATAGCAATACCTACGGAGTTAAAAATTATAAACATATAATTATATTCAAATTATAATATTATCAAACTGTAAGAACAGAATTTTGTGATCACAATAAAAGCTTAAAAAAAGGTATAAATTAATTAAATGCAAATGATATAGGTAAACTAAATAACAGTCATTTTAAAAACTAATAGCAAAATTATGTACAGAAGTCGCTAAAATAAAATAAAAAAAACAGTTTACTGTTTCTCGAAAATTTGGTTAAGCAGCGGGGCTCTCCTGGCTCGTGGTTACGAGGTTAGGAGACTTTAATAAACAGCAATTCTCCTTCTGCACATGCTATTGATGACAGCAGTGCGCTTGTGCTTGATTTATTATCTATGATTGATATCTAATTTTGCAACGAATCTCAGTGGTGTAGAGGCCTGCACCTCATAAATTAAAAAAATGGCTTATATCGGCTGTGGATACCAGCAAAGGTAGAGAGTGGTCCTCGGTTCGATCCTGGGCACCGGCGTTGTTTTCTTATTTCATAAAAATGTTCGCAATCTAGATTTTAACGAATATATACTATTTGGGGCCCAAAAACCCCAAACAATGGTTTAAAAAAGCTATCTGTCTGTGGGTAGGTGGGTGTGTGACGCCTCTAAAGGCGAAAGTACTGGACCAAGTTTCATGAAATTTTAAATCAAGAGGTATATCGAAAATTGTAGTTCTAATTAGGCTTAAAAAAAAAATCCGAAACCGGACACGGAAGTTAGGCATGTTTTATGGTAGCGTTTTTTTTTTCAAAACGTAATTATAGAAATTCGAGAAAAGAAATGAAGGCAAATCAAAAACTTTTCACCGAACTTTCTAGCTTCAAGATGATGGCCGCTACAACTTTTTGAAAATCTCGACTTTAACGCCCATTTACTCAAAAAGTAGTTGTGTGATCGGGCTACAACTTGTTTTAGAGCCCTTTCTGGGTAGTATACAATGAAGTAAAATTAATTTCGAAAATCCGAAAACGATCGTAATGGCGCAGCTTCAAATCTTTGAAAATGTTAATAAAAATAATTTTTCAAAAACTGCCCACACGATTTTTTTTAACTTTTTGAGCCGGTAGAGCTTGCAGTAAACTACTAATTTGTTTTTTACTAATCTCCCAAATTTTATTTTGACGCCTTCCAAGAATTTTTGAATAGTTTGAAATTTGATAATTCTTTATTCAAAAACGCAAACGCCGATCGTTATAGGCACGTTCGAAAAGGAAAATTTTATAAAATTGTGGAAAAGAGACGTAAGAACTATTAAATCCGCACGTATATAAATGCCCATAAAAACTAATTTAATTTATTATAATTTAAAATATGCCTGTATTTATGGAGGTAGAAATTTAGAAGTCTGTTGGCAGTGGACTCCACCAGGTATTATAAGTGTCTAGTGAACATGTATCACGGATAAAATATGTATCGATATTCAATTATTTATGTGTGTTGTATTGTTATAGAACTTTCCATAAAGACTGCCTTATGCATATTTCCACGGAGTAACCGAGTTCCCCTAATCCCTCTGAGCCTAATCCCCTCACTTGCAAAACAGGGATTAAAATTTCCAAGTCTACACTTTCAAAAGTAACTTAATAAATTTCACAAGTAACTTAATAAAACCTACATTTACTAGTTTCTTTGTAGTACTATAATGTAAAAATAAAATAGAAATCATTTGTTTATAAGAAAAATTTTATTTATATAACATGTACTGTACATACTTGCACATGCACACAAACAAATCAATACAAATAGATATATAAAGAATAATATATATATTGTAGTACACATACAAGATTTAAAATTATTTAGATTGTAAACACCATACAAATAGTAATATACAAAATAAGCATTACATTATATCGTAGCATATAACAAGATGACACATAATTTAAATTTTGTTTCTGTATGACAACGTTTTAACATACTCAAATCTCGTTAATTGGTTGGTAGAATATTGATGAAATTTTTCTATTAAAAACTGTTGTTTTCTTTGTACCACCCTTCGAAAAACAGATTTTGAACCTTCCTTATTAGCAGTATTTATTTTAAGGTAACTGCCGGTTTGAAAATTTAGCAGTGTTCTCACAAAATTATAAATGTCAGGATGAGAATGATAAAAACTTGAATTAAAATTGGAATGAAATGACTCGCAAGCGTTTGTGGTACGAGCCATGCTAGCGTTCATAGAAGCCCACATACTGGGCGGAAATCAAAATCTATCACAATACTTTTTGGTGCAAACGATAATTTAAATGCTTCTAATTTCTCACAAATTAAATTAAAAAGTTTTAAATAGGTTGCACTATTTTTGTCTGGTAAAAGAGCAAAAATTAGAGGTACATACTGCCCATTTTTATACCCATGAATCGTAAACAGCTGCATGAAATATTTCGCACAATATTCAAAAGTGCCATCCATGTACACAAATTCCACGGAACTAAGGAAACGTAAATTAGTGTAGCACGAAAATATTATTATATTGCTGCTTGCATCATTAATAAGTAAAAATGGGTCCTTTTTATTTGTTTCCGTAGCTATTGTCTTTAGAACATCGTGAGTTTCGCTGCAATTTTTTGGCAGCGGTGGCATTGTTGATCGCCGCTGATGATACATGTTTTTTCTTATATTTGTAATGTCTGCGATATTTACTTTCCAAAAATTGGGGATTTTCATTCAGTTCTTGATAAATAAGTACGATGGTCGTTCTGCAATGTTTTCAACTGCTTTCCTTTTCGCACTGTTGCTCACTGCTTGCGTTTCTAGTGTTGCTGTCGATACTTCATGGTTATGAAGCAACACACTTTCTTCTAGGGCACCCTCTTTTGTGTGTAACTTCGCAGAGCAACCTTTTTTATAACACCTTTAAGTAGTACTGCCACTTTTTAACACATTGCTTTTATAAAATTTGCACCCTTCTACTACTAACAGTTCTTTGCCTTTCTCGCTAAACATACGTTCCATTCTGGCTGGTGTGAACAAGCTGATGTCGCAAATTTAACTAATTGCGTTTTGAAAAAACAAATTATACTAAACGTAAGAAAACGCCCCTTGAAACTACACACCAATTGAAATAAACAAAATTTTTAGATAACCATGTACCTTTCTTGAGTAACTTAAAAGACTTGTGATAAGCGGATTAAGATTAGGATTGGGGGAACTCGACCATGGTCTTAACTCCTAATCACGTCATTAGGGGAACTCGGTTGCGCCCTATTTCCATACGAGTATCTAAATATGGAAATTCTTTAGAACTTAAGAAATATTTTAGCAGGCATAACCATTAATTATTAAAAGTAGGGATATTATTGCATATTTTATAAGAAGCGAATTCATTCAAACCTAGTAGGTACTTAATAAATCATTGATCATTAAAAAACACTAAAATTGTAAAAAAATTGAGCAAGTCGAGGATGAATAAGTACTGCCTACTTTATTTCTTTTTTATACAAAATATTTTCTAAAATGTAACAAGAATGTACCTTTTTAGTCGATTTATGAATGTCTTCATTCTGAAAGAAAACTTTCTAAGAGTTATAATGACGCTGTAATGGATTTGCTTTTAACGAAAGCAAATAAAAAAAATAGTTCAGCAAAGACTGCGAGAAAAAACCTGGGAAATGTGTTACTTTAAAGAACCTATCAAACTTGAATAATGAGAATAAGGCGAAAGGAAAAGAGTCTCTTGGCGAATGTGTTCGTCTATTAACGGAGATATAGTAAATACCTGTTACATATTTTGCATTGTTGTATACTATTCATAATTCGTGTACTGTAAAATAAACGTGGTGGTTTGCTACTTATGTTCACTATCAACTTTCTTAAGATGCTGATGTTGCAATATTACGAAACTCTGAAAACGAATTTGAAGGCATCGTTGCGCAAACTCCTGATATGAAAAGGACTATGAATGGTTTTCCAGAATTCCTAACTTTAGATGGAGCGTACAAATTACTGAAAATATGTGTGCTTATTGCAACACAGAAAATACAGTCCAATTATTAAAGTAGTGATGATGTAGTAACTAGAAATTGTTTAGGTGGTTATACTTACACAAAAGAGATTGATAATGTTAGAAGTCCAATAAAACAGAAACTCTCACTATATCAGTTTTAAAAGCGTCCAACATTAAAATGACATCTTCATTTAAGCAGAGAGCACAATTAAAAGGTTCAGACTTAACTGCAATAGGTATTCCAAAAAAACGTACACCCGAAATTTCACCATTTTACCTACTACCGTATAGAACTAAACAAATGCGTATGTTATCATGGTTTGCTAATGACAAAGTAGTAAATTCTGCTAGGTCAGTGGCACGGGATAATTATAGAAAAAATAGATAATTGATTGTAACAGGTCGAATATCGTATAAACATAACAATTTCAAACATTAAAACGATCATTTTAAGTATAAGCAGAAAAACTTTTTCTTGTAGAAAAACCAGTGTAACACAGCACTTCTAAAATTATAAAATAAACATTCTTTGGTTATAAGCAAACGAAAATTAAATACCTTCTGTAGTAAAAACAGTGAACATAAATACAGTCCAATCAACAACAAAATTAGTATTATTTCAAAAACAAAATAAAATAAATTAACACACGAAACACATAGACAAGCGCGGGAAACAAACTCAAAGAGCTTGATGGAAATAATGAGTACGTTTATAAACAATTTATGTGTTGTGGACTGACCTATTATATACTTTGACCTAAATTTACTTGAAGCACCAAGATTTTACACTTTCGCCTAGTTTACTAGGACCAAGCTTGTTGTAGTCTCATTTTTTCCAGCATGTGTTCACAATTTATGTACCTATACTGGAAAAGATTATCAAGGTTTGGTAAGTGATAGTTTTGTTGGACCTGCATTTGTGGGATCTGCATTTTGTTAAAAAGGTCCAAAAACGTGTGAGTTTCCTCGTCGGACCAGTATTGTTTCTTTTTCATCAAACAAAAACAAATGTATTCGCAGGAAATGTTCATAGGTGAGCTTAATATGATTTGACATAGTGCGATTGGCAAAGTAAAAAACTAGAACCTATTAACAAAGTAAAAACGTTTTAGTTAGGTCGAGTACTTATCATACTCCACCTGTTTACACCGGATGACCTAAATAATTTAGGTAACATTTGTTGCACAAGTTGAGACTTAAATACTAGGTGTAAACATACTCAATAACCTGTTTGAAAACACAAAACCCAATGCGCAAGCAAGTTACGAGTAAGTGCATATATTATGATATTTAGCAAAACGATTATTGAAATCATTCGAGCACTAAGCATTCAATTATCTACATCACTAGACAGGCGATAATTGTTTCGCGCGCGCAGCTGTAGGAATATTGTAATCTCATGATAACTGTCCTAGCTAGAACGTTGATATAAAAGTCTATATTCACATGAAATTTTTCCATAATTTTGCTATTTAGAATACGCCTCTAAATTTTTGCGGGGTATTTTAGGAACCATCTGCATAATCTACTTCTAAAAATTTAAAAATATATATCTCATTTCTGAATTATGTAAATATTTTCACTGCACACTTTGTTATAAACATAAGAATAAAGGAAAAGCAATCTAATTAAAATAATTTTTCAGTTTTCTTTTACTTGATAAATATCTACTGGATAAAACGAATATTTAACATCCTTACCTTTAATAAATTCTTCAGTACGGTACAATACAACTGGTACCTCCAGCATATCTGTGCCTTGCTCAATAACATAGTGGTGTGAACTGAGTATTAAAACTGGTTGCTGGACTTCGTTTGCTGCAAAAACAAAATACATTTTGATACGCAGAACTATAGAACATTGAAAAAAATTACGTGTGCTTTTAGTCATGCATCTTAAGCGTTTGCTTTTACAGCCACAGTAAACTAAAACAATATGAACTACCTATTTTTTATTTATTTTTCTAATACATTGCGCGAACAATTAGTGTTAAACGTTGTAGAGAACGAGCAAAAAAAACTTATCAACAGTACAACAAACAAACGCTTGTCGTTGATTAACTTATGTAGTTATTAAAGCCTACCCGAAGTGAAAGTTCTCGACACCTTCGGGTATAAGAGGTTATAGATAGATATATAGATAGTTATTAAAACTCTTCTGTTGAAATTATATTTTAGAAATGTAACAAAATTAGACAAACTCGTGAAGAATAAAAATTGCACTACAATTTTCTACATATACGGAGTATTCGGTAATTTCTGTCTCCTAGCAAAGGGGCATATTGTACTTTATTTTTCAAAACATGTTAAATATGCCCTTTTCATCTTATTTTTAAACGTACAATATGCTCCTTTGCTAGGGAATAGGAATTTTCGAAAACTCTGTATTTTGACGTTGAATAAATATGTCTGTTTTGACATTTATTGATTATTAACTGCCGACATGCGTTTTTTGTCACCGCCCTCTGTACTGTTCTTTCTATAATTGCATGTTCGTTGTTTGTAAGTTCTTGCCTACCATCCTTGAACAATTGGAGTATCTTTATTTTAGATTTAAGTTCGCATAAAATACGTAACGTCATTAGAGCACTAACAATGATGGTAATCTCAAATTGGTACTAACTTCGAGCTAATATAATTTTACCGTAAAAAATACAAACCTAATGGTTCAACAGGAGTTGAAACTAGCACTTGAGCTGCTGGACCAGTACCAACACCATTTGTCATACTGATTGAAACTGTGTAATTGCGAGCAGGAGTCAGGTCTCGGTACATATAGAAATTGTTTTCAGCGGGAATATCCTATTCAACACATTATATATAGTGATTCAAATTGTTGTTTATTGTGCTGTACACAATGCAATAAAACGATCGAAAGTGCAGCATCAACAAAATTGTAAGTAAATTTAGTTTTGATAAGCAATTAGAGACAAGTGGCTTTTACAGCACTGTTGATTCAGTTCAATTGCATTTGTATTTATTGCACTTTATACAGAATGTTTGTATATTAATGTTTAGATTCCAGTGACATATACTTAGATCATAAAACTTTTCAAATGGCTTTTTTAAAGATGGTTATTGAGTAATAAAAATAAAACATTGATAAAATTATTAAATCCCTCTCGATATTCAAACGTCAGAAAACACCCCACGTAAAAAATAGTATCACCCCTAAACCATCCCACCACCTCCTCAAAAATAAAAATTGATCAAAATGTTGAACATTGACCCCTTTTACCTAATATCGCCGCATAACCATCCATAGTACACCCTCATCCTTTCAAATCTAATAGTCGAAACAATAAAAGTCACTAAACATGTCAGGAATCGTTTCGTCGTAATCTTTACATCGTCGTTAAGTTACAAATTGAGTTAAGTACCTGTATGTGTTGATTTACTTTTATGATTAAAGCCCAATTTTGAAATTTAAGTAAAAATAAATAAATTTTATGATTGTTTAAGTTTTCTGAGACAGTATGTCTTGACATCTTTAAAATATTTTTTTGTAATTTATCAACATTCTGTACAGCATTAACTATTGTATGTACTATAGGTACATACCTACATTACTAAGATACCAAAATACAAGGTTGTTTTAGCTCCACAAAAAGCTTTATCTTTTGCAAACGTTTTACTAGACGACAAAACAGCTTCATACAAAAAAAAGCTTATTGTAACCAGTACATTCCGTTCCCTTCTTGGATGAGCATCTAAGAACGGGAACGGTGTGCAGTAAGTAATCAGAATACGTATAGTGTTTTTTGGTCTTAGCCCGTTCTTCGATGTTCTTGAACTAAATGTATAACATAAGATCTATTTTAAAAATTTTAATAAAATCATTTGTACTTTATATTTCTGTATATATTCTACCGAAGAAACTTTAAAGCGGTTTCTTGTTCAAACAAAAATTAAAAACTTTACATATAATGAAAATTTGGAAATTTCGACATTTAAACTCCAAATTTTAACTTTTAATTTCGAAATTATGACTTTATATTATCGAAATTTCGACATTTTAAACTCGAAATTTCTCCTTATTGTCCTTATAATCTCGAAATTTCAACTTTTTAATCTCGAAATTTTGAATTTAATCTCTGAATTTCGAGTTTTGAATCTCGAAATTTCGACTTTTTATCACGAAATTTTGATTCTTTTATCACGAAATTTCGACTTTATAATCTCAAAATTTAAAAGTGCGAATTTTTAACTGGATAGTTTGACATCGTTGGTAAGGCATGACACTGCAAGGAACAAAAGATGCAAATTCTCTAATAAGAATGACCTATGAAAAGATTTGGGAAGCCGAATTAAAATACCGTTGATAAAAAAATAGAAATAACATGCGTAGGATTCTACAGGGTGCGGCAACTCAAGAGGTACAAGTTAATATCTCCAAAACTATAAAATATTGAGCAATAATTTTTGTTAATTTTATGAGTTGAAAGGGGCCGTGTGTTAGGTTAATAGTGAGTTTTGAAAAGCCACCTTATTTTTAAAGTTTAAATGGAATGGTCTGTATTTTTTTGCATATTTTTTAATATTTGCAATAAAATAGGTACATTCTATTTTTTCATATTTCTTAAAACGTTTGCTACTCCTGATGAGGAGGGGAAGATGCAATTCTGAAAATATTAACATTCGGAGAGAGATTTTTTAAATATAAAAGTGCCTACTAAAAATAATCAAGAAAAATTATATCAAGCACAATTTAATAAAAGTGAAAATTGTAATTTTTCAACCCCTAATAAATAGAGAGGACAAAAATATTAAAAAGCAAAATAAGATGATTTTTTTTAAATTTAAATGTGCCTACTAAATATAATCAACGAACATCAGATCAAGCAAAATTTCATAAGGGACAAAAATGTATCAATTTTCAACCCCCATTTATAAAAGGTTGTAAACTTAAAATCTTCTTTTATCAATAAGTTCTAGGTTTACTGCGTTGAAGTTCATATTATTTAATTGTAAATAAAACAATTCTTAACTTTAACAGGTGTTTTATTTTAGCCTTATACGTATTTCGACATGTTGACATGTCATTTTCAGAGCAAGATCAAAAATAAACAGTTGATGTTGCTATAGGAACAATAAATTTTCATAACTTGATCTTGATTTTCTATATATGCGCCCAGATGAGTTGATTTCTCATTCCAAAACGTCCAATAATGGTGAATTTAGGATATAAATTTGCTCGTTCAATAAAGGTACAGATTATAAATGTTTGTTAATTTCAAATGCTTTTAGTATATCTAACTTACGTTTATCACCACAAAAATGTTATAGTGTTAATAAATGTCATTGAATGGTCATTCTAATAGGTGTTTAGCGTAATTAGATTTATGTGGGTGTTTATATTTGTAACAACGTCCCGTATAACCAAATCTATAAAGATGTCCTAGGCGATAGAGATATTTAAAGACGCGGTAAAGATTACGTGATACAGGTGTAATATGTATTGGAGCTGTACTTTAGCCTATACCTTAACTGTATAGATTAAATATTTACCGCATCTATATGATATCTATACTTGTTTCCAGTACAGTTTTATCTTTATCACATCTGTATCACATCTTATTCTATGCTATACCGCACCGGTACTTCAAGCAGGGATTTTATCTTTATCGGATCTGTAGAAAATATATACTGATTGTCTTTACAGTTGTACCTTTAACAAATCTCTACAATATCTTCATGCAGGCTATATCGCACCTGTAGCGTAATTACCGCTTTTGTCTTTATCGAATCTGTGCTAAATATATACTGCCTGTCTTTACAGTTTTATCTTAAGCCTAAAACCGCTGTGTATAGCGTCAATCTAAACACTATCTTTAATTGTTGGCCTTGTGTATAAAAACGTTAAAAATGGCGCATCAACAAGATCAAGAATTTAAAGTTTACGAATTTGCTGGAACCTTGGAGATTTGTGTGCTTCCTACAATTATAATAATAATTTATGACATAATCATTAACCAAGGCTGCTGTCTCCAATGTGGACTTATTTTCGATAGGGGGATCATTTACCACAATATCTATAAACCACAAGTAAATAAAATGATAACCTTCATCATAAACTGTTATTACACCTATAACCCCCCCCCCCCAAGGCCAAAAAAATCACCTAAAGCACTAGAAGTAAAGTGTTTTTGAACATGTAATTGGAAAAAAATTGTAAATAAATATATTTCATCGGCTAAAAGTTTTCCAGCGAAACACAATAAGAATGACTCAATTGCAAAGAAACTTTCTTAACGGTAAAACCTAAAACCAAGCCGGACGTTAAACAATGCATGGCTTAAGAGTAGCTGTAAACCTTTATGGGGGTTTATAAACAGACCTGTTTGGAAAGTCTACTCACCAAAAAGATAAAGATATTTAAAGCTTATCCCAGCGCCAGCAGTACAAAGTACGAACCGACATCAACATGGACATATTACGTGATATTTTTTTCTTGAAATTACAATTCTGACCTCAGCAATGGCGAGAAATTCAGAAATAATGTACTTTAAAATAGTTGGTGGTAAAATAATACAAAGACATCAATTATTTCGAAGTAAGATTCTCGAAATGTCTGAACCTACTAAAACTGTTTTATATTTTATCCCCTATAATTCTTCACTGTTTATTTTTCTTAATACTTTACTCTATCAAAATAGTCTGTTTTCACGTGTTTCTTGAAATTTTAATACTATTAAAAACTTAGCAAAGCTACAAACGATACACTTTACCAACTATTTATAAAATGATTTTACTCTACATTAAAATTAATGTAAAAAAAAAATTAGAAAATGAGAAACATGAAACACATTTAACTTTAAAAATTTCAAGAGCCCACAAAAATGTCTAACTTTATTATTAAGCGTCCAATGCGTTTTCTACGTAGTCCCTGTTAATCACGTTTTATCCAAGCATACTATACGCCCTTAACGAGATATTATGCAACGTCACTATAAATTTCACTGCAAAAAAAACGGTTTAACCCTAACTGTAATTCTTGGTAGTACCTACATTTGTATCATATTGTCCATCATAACCTTCTGTAATACTCTTAAAACATTTAGCGGTCGAATCTTATAAGAGGCGAGATTAGCTCAGGGTGCAAGGAGACCGACTCACAAACCAAAGATGGCCAGTTCGATTCCCCGCTAAGGTAAAGTATGCAGCGCATTTTTAAAATTAAAAATCTATCAATAAATACATTAGTGTAAATGAAATTAGCTAAAAAAATACAGAGGGGTTGTATAAAATATTATAAAAGAAAATATATCCGCGTAAAAAAATATTTTTTTTTTATCTAAAATTAATTGCTTGAATTATCTATACCGCACCTTAATTTGGACGATACAGCATCGGAATAGTATCTTTAAAAACCTATATCGTATCTTTACAGTACCTTCATGTGCTCTATACGCAATCTTAACTGCATCTGTACTTTAACTATATGTTGTCTGTACAGGAGCTTTACATCTTATATACAGAGTTAGTAAAGACAACTATACCCAATCGATATGTAATCTCTATCGTCGCGCTATCCATAGGGTACAGAAAGCCTGTATCGACTAAAGATTTAAATACAGGTTCGATATAGGTTCTGTATTGTGTGGTTATACGGGGTACGTGTTTCTTGTACCTAATACTAAAATTTCCAATTCTTTGTTCTATGTAAACCAAATTGCAATGCAAGCAATTTGATTTAAAAATGCCTGATTTTAGTAAATCGTTTGTTTCTTCTTTAGCATAAAACAAAGTGTTTAAAATGTTTTATGTTGTTTTAAAAGTTATTTTACATTTATTTGTTTTGTCTATAATTTTGGCAATTTTTTTCTGATTTATCGCCAAAACATGAAATTGACGCGTATTTCATTTTATCAGATGAAATTGTTGGATAAATTTTCTGAATAGCTAATTCATAATCTTCTTCTTTAATTAGTGCATCAATAAGTTGAGTTATATAACCAATATTGTATGCAATTTGTTTATTAATCCTAATTTCTCTATGATAACTAGCTTTACATAAAGAAACCTATATCATGGACCTGCATGCTGCTATTTTATGTGTTTTATAATGGCAATAATCGTGTGGTATTGTAATGTATGTTTGTGTAAGTTTTCTATAAACAGAATATTCATTTATAATACCACGAGTAGTCAAAGTTATGTCTACTATTTTTGCGGTGATACTACTGCAAAATGATCTATGTAACTTTAATTCTAAGAATGGTATTCGAAGAACTATTCAATGGACTAAATCGTTAATGTTTTCTAATGAAAACTTCATTTGTTTAAAATAGTCACTTGAGTACCCCCCAGGGAGATTTATCCATTTCCTATTTTTTTAATTGGCCAAGAAACGTCAAATTCTAGATTTGCATTGGTCAATTTTTGACAGGTGACAGGTGAATTGAATGTCAAGTTTATTATTTAAATTAATTTTAATTTTAAATCTAAAAAGTTAATATACACATTTTGTTCAGTTTCTAGTGTAAATGTTACCTTTAGGTGCAAGTTGTTAATAAATAATTTATTAATTAACTTAAATTAACTATCTGAACATACTAAAATATCATCAACGTAACGGAATCACCTTTCTCAGAATAGTTTGATTCAAATATTTGATCTTTTAGATTTTTCTTAAATATATTAGATAAAAGAGGTAAAACTGGACTTCTCATGGGTAAACCATCTTTTTGGAAATACATTTTATTATTTAGAATAAAACAATTTTGATTGATGTAAAGTTTAAATAATTGAATCAACACAGTTCGTTTTATTAATTCAACATTTTGCTTAACAAGGATATTATTTAACAAAGGAATACACTCTGGAGGAGGTATTTCTAAAACATGTTACTAACATCGAAACTAACTAGCTCTGTAGTAGAAAATGTATGTTAGATAATTTATTGATTATAATACAGATGCATTTTTAATTGAATATTTAGGTTTGTAATCAAAACTGGTAATTATATTATTTAATATTTTATATACAGCAGTATCATACATACATGCACCCAACCACATGTTTGCAAAAATATTAAATAATATAATTACCAGTTTTGATTATAAACCTAAATATTCCATTCGAAATGCATTGAATTAATCAATAAATTATCTAACATACATTTACCACCACAAAGCAAGCTAGTTAGTTTTGATGTTACAAATATGTTTTTAGAAATATCTCCTCCAGAGTATATTCCTCTGTTAAATGATATTCTTGTTAACCAAAATGTTGAATTAATAAAACGGACTGAGTTGTTTCAATTATTTGAACTTTGCATCAATCAAAATTATTTTACTTTCAATAATAAAATTTATTTCCAAAAAGATAGTTATCCATGGGAATTTTAGCTAATATATTTATAGAAAATCTAAAATATTAAGTATTTGAATCAAACCAGTCTGAGAACGTTATATTTTGGTTTCGTTCTGTTGACGACATTTTAATATGTTTTGATAGTTCATTTGAGTTAATCAATGAATTATTAAATTTTATTTACAACTTGCCCTAAAAAATAGCATTTACACTAAAAACTAAACAAAATAGGTATATTAACTTTTTAGATTTAAACATAAAAATTAATACAAATAATAAACTTGAATATGTTGTTTATAGAAAACCTACACAAACAGACATTACAATACCACACGATTCTTGTCATCATAAAACACATAAATAACCAGCAACAGGTCCATGATACATGGGGCTTTAAAGGTTCCTTTAGGTATAATAGTTATAATAGAGAAATTTCGATTATTAAACAGATTGCATACAATAATGGTTATAATGCTAAGTTTATTGATACACTAATTAAAGAGAAAGATTATCAATTAGCTATTCAGAAAATGTATCCAACTACTTCATCAGATAAAATGAAATATGCTTCAATTCCATAATTTGGCGATAAATCAGAAAAAATTGCCAAAATTATAAACAAAACAAATAAATGTAAAATAACTTTTAAAACAACAAAAAACATTTTAAACAATTTGTTTAATGCTAAAGAAAAAACTAACAATTTACTAAAATCAGGCATATCCAAAATAAATAGCTCGCACTGTAATTCGGTTTATGTAGGACAAACCATAAGAAATTTTGATATTATGTACAAGGAATACGTACGTTGTTACAAATATAAATACCCACATAAATCCAATTACGCTAAACACTTATTAGAACACAATGATTCAATGCCATCTAATAACACTAGCATTTTTGTGGTGATAAACGTAAGTTAGATATACTACAAGCATTTGAAATTCACAAATATTTAAAAACTGTACCTTTAATGAATGAGCAAATTGCTCTTTTAAATTTACCATTATTGAACGTTTATTATTATACGGCCCCTTCCGTTTCATAGTATTTAAAAACAAATGTTGTTGAATCTTTTATAGTTTTGGAGATGTCAACTTGTAACACTTTAGTTGCCGCATCCTATATTTTACTATAATAAATTTATTGGACTTCTCTTAGGTAACTTAAATAAAGTTCGCCCCTGCGTCATTTTATAATTAAAATATAACACAAATTATGTATTGCAACTTTTACTCGTAAGAGACATTAAGATCCTTATTACAATATTGTCTCTATTATCTATTTCTTCTCCTTAGTTCAATTCCTACTGGATCAACTTCAACTATCAACTGTACCAATGTCAAACAATCAAGGTTATTATTCTCACTTTTAAATTCGAGATTAAAAAGTCGAAATTTCGAGATTATAAAGTCAAAGTTTCGAGTTTTCCATAAATGGTAAAGTTTTTATTTTTCTTTTCTAAAAGAAATCGCGCCCCTTCTATGCCTTCGTAGGTTTCTGTTCTAGTATATTTGCATAACCAAAAACTACCTTGTATATTAATGTATCTTTCAGAGCCATATTTTACAGGTTGATCAATTTAAAATGCAACTTAATATTATTCTTTATAAAATAGACGTACATGGGCGGTAGCGCAGCACAAGGTTAATTTATTTATAACACATTAAAAAGTGCACTTTTATGTTTCTTAAAGAATAAAAATATTGCACAATTATTAATAATTCAACATGCAAAGTATAGGGACTTGCTGTGCTGTTTATTAGATGCGTCTTTTAAAAGGACATTCTTAATTTCAGGAATTTTCAAGCTACTAAATTAGACTATTTCAAAAACAATAGCAAGTTGTTATAGGAGATTAAACTGATAAGCTTAATCTACTAAAATCTAAGTTTCATGATAAACTGATCATTCTGTATCCATTAAGAATAAAATCTATATTATAAGTAGGTATTATTATTTTAGTATTATTTAAACTAATACTATTTTTAACAACATATAAGCAATAATAGTAAAGAAAAAGCAGGATATAAAGAAATAATCATGCAGTGTTACTAATCACAAAGGCAGTTACGACAACATTAAATGTAAGGAAGTAATACTCAACAGGAAAGTTAGAAGATGAATAATGTGAAATTTTACGTAACTGATGAATAAAAAGTTTAGAGAATTTGAAATATTTACAGGACTTTTCGAGTTGAAAGAAATTGTACTAGGATTATCTTGTTGAATGCAACATCTGTAAAGAAATTTGTTTTAAGATAAGATACACAACAGAATTCAAAAGATTGTGCAAAGTTGGTACTTATTAATTGTATTTTATTTTTGGAACATGTACCTACCCAAGCACGTACCTGCATATACATGCACCCATACCCTACCCACACCCTTGTGTGATATGTGTAGGGTACCTATGCACACTTATATAGTATGGGTTTCTTAGTTAATATTAATCTGAGAAGTAAAGAATAAACTTTTTTTTTGTTGACTCTTAAATAGTAGAATAAATTACATATAATTTATGTTTCAAATTTGTTCTTCTTTTAGTGACACTGCAAAACCCGCTGCTTTCTTTCCTACTCTCTGCTCTGCTTCACACTATTACATTACTTTCCACTGCAGAAGTCATGTTCGTGTGAAGCCATTCTTGTCGTTTTTCTAAATTTTAAATTTTCAGCGATTGGTGGTGCACTTGAGAGTGGTTTGAATATGTCACTTTAATAGAGGAATGATTGTGGTCGTTTTTATAAATTTCTTATAGTTAGGGGTTGCAGTGCACTTGGGGCTGAACGGTCTAGTTCACCTCGGTGAACAAAAACAGCTTACCCCGCCTGCGTTGTAACGGTCACTTCGGTGCTTTCATATTGGCACGTCTATCTCTCTTTGGAGAAGTTCAAGGTCTTTTACAGATTTACTTTACAGGTAATAAATATGCTTAGACGATACATTGGGTGGTTGGAGGCCGTCGGTAGGCAGGTGAAGATGAGCATGCTAAAAAGAAGGGGCCTGTCTGCTGGCATCGGGAACCAGGGTTCTAGTAGTGTCGACGTCGTTAAGGTATCAGTCATTATGATAAAACCCTCTACCAACCTATCTGGGCAATGCGCAGTGGCGTCTGGTATAGATGGGCATCCGGGGCCATGCCCCGCAAAATAACAAAAATCAATCTTAAAAACCTATTTTCATAAATTTATATAAAATTCGCTCAGCTTTAAATTTGCAACATGCAACCACGCAACCACTCGAACACACACGTTTCGCGCGGAAATGAAAAGTACCGCATTGCCGCGACAGATATACGTTATTCTAGTAATTTAACACATGCGTTTAGTCTCCTTAGGGGCTAGCCCTGTTAGAAGTTTTTAATGTAGATAAGGCTGCAATGTAGTTGCATCAGCAATAGAATGCTGCGACATCATAATTAACCAAGCCGAAGATCGGTTTGGACTACTGAACATATAGAATGTTTTAATTTAATAGATCCGTTAATGTTTCTTGAATTTCAAAATACTTTTACGGAAAACACAGTCACTGAAAAAAACTGAAAATTTTTACACTTTTATTTCTTGTAATAAGCTTAGAACAGAACTACGCGTTATTTATAATGGCGAAAATTTTTAAAATATTAAATGGTGCTCCGAATTGTTTAAGTTTCTAGCTGAGTGCGATTTAAATACGACTTTTTCCGAAACAATCAAATTATTGGACATTGTGTCGACATCTCCTGTAGTTAGTGCTGAGCCGGAAAGGTGTTTTAGTACTTTAAAAAGAATTAAAACGTGCGCAAGAAATACAATAGGTCAAGATCGCTTAAACACCCTCACTGTGTTATCTGTTGAAAACAAATATCATAGATAAAAAATTAAATACGTTTATAGACAATCTGTATATGAAATTCACGATTTTAATAAAAAATCATTCATAATTTTTCAGCTAAAAAAAGAGAGCACAGTTGCTTTATAAATAACAGGTGGGTTTTGAAGTTTTTCCCGTTTTTTATTTATTTTTTGGTTCCGCATAATTTTTGGGTCACGCTAGCCACTGGCAATGCGTAGCCGATCACGCTGTTCAGAAAACTTCCACCAGTGACTTGGTCTGCCAGTTTTCAACTCCCTCACCAGTGGGGACTAAGGCTCGCTCGTACCTACTGCTACTGGTAATTTGTTCTTGTCTTATCTTGAACTAGAGCACAGATTAAGCATATCGCAATACGCAGTCGTTTTGGAAACCGCGGTGAGTTAAGCCTTATGGGTAGGTATCGCCACGTTAAAGTAAACGAAGAGACTTCGGCTAGTCACCTTAACTTTGTTGTAGACTTGAGAGTGTTTAGGAGAAGTTGCTTAATAAAGAGGACGATTCTCTCTTCGCACTAAGGCTTTTATAAATGTTCAATTTTTGAAGATTGGTGGTGCACTTGAAGGTGGATTAGTAAAGTTGTTTTGAAAAAAGGGCGATATTCGTCATTTTCATACATTTACAATTTTAAGGGGTTGGGGGTCCACTTAAGGGTGACTTGAGATCTTGTTTTATAGAAAGGGACGATTCTCCATATTTTAACAAATTTTTAGTTTTTATAGGTTGGGATTGGGGATGCGCTTTAGGGTGGTTTAGAGGAGTTGTTGCAATGAAAATTGTTGAGACAAAACTACCAAAGACGTTGTTTCTATTGTCATTTAACCTGTTTATACCGATTTTAAGGCCATAATTCGTACATTTTTAAAATGTCGAAAAATCGACGTATGTCGATATTTTATCTGAATTAATTCGTTTTTTGACGATTACTCGAATAAAATATTCAGAAAACCTCCCAAATGTGTTTTTTTCAATGGAAAGTTGTTCTTATTGACATTAATCACATTTATACGATTTTTAAACCGACATTCGTGAATTTAAGAATATCAACTTCAGAATAAAGTAGGTATAAACCTTACAAATTATGATATCTATATTTCATTTTCAAAAAACTAGTAACTATTAATTCATTGTCCTCGGATGGTTCTAGCATATCAGATCCCGACCGAGTTCGAATCTGACATCGACATTTGGAATTACGACGATGCATCGCCGCGCCGTAATTCCATCGCGATGGTATGGTGTCGAATAAGCGACATACGATAGATATGCCATCTGCCGGAGGAGATGTAAACCCGTGTAATGTGAAACCTTAGTAGAAGAAATAGACTGCCGTTAAAATCAATTGTAACAAAAACTTGGTTCATGAAGCAATTAAAAACATTACAAAATATATAGTATAACCATAACAATAAGTACAATCTTAAATCAGTTTAAGCCTCGTCTAATAACTCTTACATACCAACAATAAGAAAGTACCTACATACAAATATCTACAAATATAATAATCACAGACATACATTTACTTTTTCCAGATCTATTAATCCACGTTTGATTTTGTTCGCACTGTAAATGTTTAGTGTAATGGTAAATTTACAAAAACTTTTTAAATATTAGCCTAAAATGACATTTCGAACATTTTACTATCAAAACATTTTCTTAAACTAATTTTTCTTCAATTTTTAATAAATGGCACTTTATATAGGATAAAATGCACTAATATGGTTGTCCGAACTGAATAAGAAAAACAAATTAGTTTTAAAGAGTAACCCTCCTTTCTCAGATTAATGTCAACTAGGAGATTCTTTATCCAATCATATCATGTGTACACGTATGTCAATGTCTGCATCGATGCGCTTATGTACGTAAATAGATAAATGTGGGTGAGCGCGTGCGCTTGTGCGTGCGTGCCACCACACTCATAACCCTACCACTTTATAGATGCGTGTGTTTACACGTGCGCATGTGTGCCTTTTAGTGCGTGCGTGTGAATAGCAGTGTACGATGTGTGAGCATGCCTGCGCTTATACGTGCTAAACTGTTTTCAAACTGTATTATAGTGTGCTGAGAACTACTGCTGAAACAAGAAACACTACAGATTTTGTTTAGAAAGAGATAGTAAAGAAGGGGAATCTTTCGCTTTTTAACGGCATTCAGCTATTTCAATATACAGTTATATATTTATCACTGGCACACCTTAAGTGCCGAATATCCATGATTGTCAGTTATGTGGAGCACATAGGAGAGGAGAGGGCCATGTGGGAAAGGGCCAGGTTCCCAGCTCACGCTGATATGCGTGCAATCTATTGGTACCGCGCGTACAATAATAGGCGGAGATGCAGGTACTCCAGCTGGTAACGTACTGATCACTACACTAGGTGCAGAAACAATTACTGGCTCACTATGTGGTGATAGCAAAAGGGCCACTCGAAACTGCAAAAGTAAATCATTGAGTAAGTATTATTATTATTATTAGAAATGAATATGTAACTCAAAGAATATTGTCAAAATGAGTAGCAAAACTTAAGATTATGTAATTCGAATTGTAAAACTTTTAACTCAGCATTTGACATTACTTTCAATGAATTTATACGCCCGTAATTAACGTTTTTGGAACAATCTTTATAAAATATATCCTTTAATTACCATGTTTAGAGTTTTGCTACTATTTTATGAAATTCCTTATACTACTTGTAATGTAAAATGAACAAACCAGTGATTATCGAGCGTTCAAAAAACCGAATTAGGTTAGGTTGTCAGAAACCGCGCATGTCTGTTTTTAGTTCATCAATCACCCCAAATATCTCTTGACACATTTATATCTATTTATATTTTTAAACAAATATGATTTTTTTAATGTATTTATTAGTTGGCAAAAGGTTTAATTATTTATATTCACCAAGATTTCAGAAAGGCATAGGAACATCTGGCAATAAATCTTTGACTTCCAGTTTTGCAACAGATAATTATTCTCTACGTGAGAGCAGTATGTACATTTTTCTTTAAAACTGTATGACCAGTTCCAACAGAAAAATATACTTGCTTTGAAAGAACAACAACATACTGCATTAAAGAGCTGTGGAACTGATCATTAAGAAAAAACGGAAATTCTATCCGGACTTCTAAACAGTCAGCAATAATTAGATCTAGGCTTCGTCTACTTTATTTTCCGTTGCGAAAATACGCCACGACCATAAACACGTATTGTTGCTGTGTGTAAGGAAAAACCATATCGAAGAACTTTCGAACATTCTCTTAACAATCATAAGCGACTCTAATTCTATTTTTTGTGCGCTCGTACATCATGCTACAGTAGCTTTCAAGATAATTGAACATAGTTTTTTTTTGCAAGATATGGGTAATTTGAAACTCAAAAAAAAGCATTAAAACATGTAATATAATGATGTGTGTGCGACTTTTAGTTTTTGGCTTTGGTTTTACCAATTAGCTAGTCGGTTATACATATATGATTATAATTTTAATTATATACTTTAAAATTTTTATTTATATACTTTAACAATGGATAAAGGAATTTCCTGCGCGCACCATCGCGGAGGATCAAACATAGCACGGGAGTGGATTCTTGGAAAGGATTACAATAGAGATTTGAGAATATTAGATTGATAATCTCAAGTTAAGGTTAAGGCAATGTTATTTATAATTTAATTTCTATTTCTTTTGTGTAAACGTAAAGTATTCTATAAATATCAGTCCTTCTGGAAGATAACAAATTTTGAAGATTTATTGGAAAAAGAACTCCTTTTCTTGCCAATTTTTCGTACAATTTAGCAATATTAATGGTTTGTAATATGCATTCCAAAAGAATATGTTGCAAATCGTCAGTTTTATCACAGATGCATTCTTCTAAATCTTGGTATCCAAGTTTATATTTATATTTACCAAATAGTGCATGGTTGCTTGGAATTCGGCAAATTGTTAGTATATATCTAAAGCCATACTGAGAATTAGGTAATAGTGTGTTTTTTTCTAGCCAATGTTCCAGTCGGTTCTTAATTAATCGCTCATATGTTTTGGCTACACAGGACGCTAGTGAGATAGGTCTATAGGAATCACTGCAGTTGCCGACTTATTTGGTTTACAAACTGGAACGATTATGTACTCCTTCCAGGCATCAGGTATTGATTCGGTATTTTTCCACATGGAATTTAAAACTGATAGTAATTTAATTTTAGCTCCTAATGATAAGTTAGTTAACATTGAATAATAAATGTTTTCCTTTCCCGGAGATGTGTTTCTACTTCTAACCCGTAGAGCTCTATGAAGTTCTTGTTGGGTGAATGGCCTTGTTAATTCGTTGTCATCATCATTTGGCGTATTATTGAAAGAAACATCGACATAAGGATCTATCCATGGTGGTGCTAATTTAGATTGAAATTCGAGGGCCCAATCGGACGACTCTGAAGGAATGCAATTACATTGGTTTCTTTTTTGAATTTACGGAGATTAGTTCACCCTTGTTTGATAGGTACGCTTTTATTTAAAGACTGACAATAGTTTCTCCAACTTTCTCGTTTTGCCTCTTTGGTGATTCTTTTGGTTATTGTGTCAGATTTTTTGTAGTTTAGTAAATTTATAATGTTTGGTGTTGTCTTGTATTTTTGGTAACAGATAAAACCAAAAACAAGTTGCATAATAAAAGGCGGGAATAGGAGACAAAAGTTTGGACAGACCCAAGAGCAGACCAAGGATGTCCATGTCCACTTCGACATAACCGAATGTAGACGAAATATGACTCATCCCCTTGTTATTTTTTCGTTATTAATTAAGATAAACAACTTAAATTTAGAGCGGTTAATATACCGTCCGTTTTATAAAAACGGTTTCGCGCTATAGGCTGTTTGAAGTTCAATAAACCTAATAACAAATTAAATATGACCCAAAGCTCTATCTTTTGGCAATGTTCATTCTTTTATAACTAAAACTGTTTCGAGATCAAGGTACAGTTGTCAATATTTTTAAATTGCATAGTATATAGTCTTTTTTTGTGGTAGAGCGCGCTTTCTTCTCTTTTTAACCATATAAAAATTTTATATCGTCACATAAAAAATATTCGCAAAAAAATATGGAAAACCTTTCTATCAGGTTTGCCATGAATTGTAATAAAACGATAACGCGAGCACGTTAAGGAGATACCTAGTGTATGCTTTATACATTTTTTCCACTACTGGCATTAAACGATATCATTATTTACGTTGTTTTAGAGCCAAGAAGATGAATTTATTTCCTAGTGGTTAATAATATTTCATTTTTAACTACTGCTTAATAATGAAAACAATTGCTATCTAGTACTCACATGCCTATTTAAAATTATAAACTTTCATGTAAAAATCTTTTGATTTTACTGGTAATAACTGTTCACCAACACTTTCTGCACCTTCCCTAATTTCAGGAGGAGTGCAGTTTTCACTCAAATCATCAAAATTGGACATTTTATAACCACTATTATAAAATATATATTTTACATAAATGTCAATTGAAATTAGCTATTCTCTTGTTTTCAAGCAAGGCTACTTTATTTTTGTGCATATTTACATTTGCAATTTTATTTTTTATTAATGTAAAATCAATTAATTATAAAAGGAATAAAGGTGCTAGTAGTGGAAAAAATAATATATAAACCACGGTAGAGAAGACTTATCAGCCTCGCAACTTATTTCCCTCGATGCTTCGCATCTCAGGAAATAATTCTGCTCGGCTGAGAAAAATGTCTTCTCTACCTTGGTCCATAATATACTATTAATCTTTCAAAAAACAATTTAAAACTTATACCAGCGCCGTAGTGTGGTGTGGTTTTTATAGAACGGACGGTATACATATAGTAGAGCCCTTTTATTTGATGTAAATTACAAATGTTTTGCACTCCCAGTTTCCGAAAATGAAAACAGGTTTATTACATCCTCTACGAAGTCTTAAAATCTGGAAATTGATTTACTTTTTATACGGTGAACAGGGGACGACAAAAAACATTACACCGGTGCAGTGGCAGCAGATTGAAATTGTATGCTTGTTTTTAGATGCAAACTATTTAGGAGGGCTACAACTCCCCCTCCCACTTTTTGGCTGATAAGTTGTATTACCTGGTATATGAAGCCCTTGAAACTCCAAATTAGGTGTATACAAAGTGTATCATCCGTTTAATCTAATAAAGGTCTCCGACGACTAGCAGTGTCATATAAAATAATAACATACGGATGTAATTTTAGTACACCTCAAATCATTTCGTTATTTATTTATAAAAAAAGCTTAACAAAATTTTGTAAGATGAATATGTTCATAAATATTTCTGAAAAAAAGTGCAAGTCGTTATTTTTTGACATCCGGTTAAACTGGAAGTGATGTCAATTTTTTTTATTGGAACACTTTGTATGTGCTTAAAGATTCGAACAGTGTTCTAATTTTTTTATATAACCAGTATAATTGTATTCAGTTAAGTGTCTCAACTGTCAAAAAATCGGTATAGCACCAACTGAGTTGGTCATAGAATGGCTAATACCAATTCGAAATTGTAACCAGTAACCAGTGGAAGTTCTATTAAAAAAAAGTAAAATATTTGTGAAAAAAGTGCAAGTCGTTTTTTTTTGACATCCGGTTAAACTGGAAGTGATGTCAATTATTTTTATTAGAACACTTTGTATGTGCTTAAAGATTCGAACAGTGTTCTAATTTTTTATATAACCAGTATAATTGTATTCAGTTGAGTGTCTCAACTGTCAAGAAATCGGTATAGCACCAACTCAGTTGGTCATAGAATAGCTAATACCAATTCGAAATTGTAACCAGTAACCAGTGGAAGTTCTATTTTAAAAAAAAAGTAAAGTCCGTGACTATATTACATTAATTTTATAAGAATGCTATTTTATTTTATGGGAGGCGGAAGAGTTAATGCATACTGATGTATAAAATTAAAATAATATTTAAAAAGAGCTCAAATTTTATTTAGATTTTTTTAAATCGTATTAAAAAAACCTGTACATTTTACTCATAGGAATGTCATTATCCAATACAGATAATTTAATAGCGCATTCAAATATATGATAAAGTATACAGGGTTATTCAAATTCGGCCCTTACCATTGGGATCTCGCTTATTATAAGAGATAGAGATTCGGTTAAATTGCGGAATTTTTTGCTGATTAACAATCTAAAAAAAGAAATTGACCTAGCTGCTTTCATTTAAGGCCAAAAAACGAAAAAAATCAGTTGTATGATATGAACATTTTTTATAGGCCTAAACCACTCCAAATCAGTTTAGTTCTTTTCCGTAATCTTCTTTGGCAACAAAAATTTTGAAAATTTGATAGCACTTTTCTGCTGCAACTTTTTCTTATGCATATTCTTATGTAAAATTCCACAACTTTGTCGCAAATTAACCCTGGCTACCTCTATCTCTTATAATAAGCAAAATCCCAATGATGAGGGTCGAATTTGAATAACCCTGTAGAGGGTATTCTATTTAAAATGATAAAGTTGCTTATTGCCGCTTGAGCAGTAGACATCTCGTATAAAGGAAAATATTATTTTTCCTATTTTGGATACCCTGTGTATGAGAAAACATCAAAAAGTATGTGAAACTCAACTTATCTGTTTGTTAACAATTAAGGGCACATTATGATAGAATAGGATAATTTCAACATTTTCTATTATTCTGAAAGCTACTTATCGATGATTAGTCGACTATCATAAGGATAAACCATTTTACCAGCCTTGCCGACTGTCCGCTATTGTTATTATAAAAAAATAACGTTAAAATAAGAACAATAACTTAAAACATAAATTGTACCCTGTATTTAGTATATGGTTGTAAGTTGTCCACGATGGCAACATTTTGACTACCCCACGTTTGATTTCTGCAGTACTGCCATGAAGCTGCAAGCTCTTCGTACCTCCACTGAACATAATAAGTTAGTCGTGCGTGTATGGCTTCAGGAAATTTCCATTCTAAACGTAGAGAAGTCGCTGTCAAAGAATCCGCTACCAGAGCTGGTGCCGCAGGTGTACCAAACTTTGCACGAAGTTGGCTAAAATATCTTGTTACAGCATCATTGCAACCCATTACACAGTATAGTTCCTTAGGAGAAAGAGGCTCCACAGTACCGTTCTGTAACAGTATTTAATGTATATTGTAATGAAAAGCCTTGTTATGCAATGCGCTAATTGCTAAATATCAGTGTTACTACGACCGTTTCGTGTTTGGCACTGAAAGTCTTACGTCCACTAGACGTTTCGTCCCCGTACGAATTAATATAATGTTCATTTCTAAATCTGTTTCAGAATTGGCTTTCTGTGTTTTGAAACGTTATTATTTTTATTAAATTAAATTCAAATATGGTATAGAATTAGAAAAAAATGTGGAAATAAATAATTTATATAAAATGCAATGAAAATTGAAGATCTGAGATTATTTCAAAAATATAGGATACGACGATCGTTCGAAATGTACGTGGCCTATCACAGAGATAGCGCTAATTCGGCGGAATTTGCATTACTATATTTCAGAACCATCCTTCCTTAGGTTAAATATGACAGTATAGAGCAATATGTCAATTAATTTGTGTTTGGCAGTGCGCCAAAGTGACCGTCTCGAGTGATTTCGCAAATAATGGAAAAAACTGAGTTGCGAGCAGTGATAAAGTACTTTCATTTGAAAGGCTTAACACCGTCCGAAATCAAAGCAGAGTTGGATTCGACATTTTTGAAGTCCGCTCCTTCGTTTTCAATGGTTAAAAACTGGGTTGCCGAGTTTAAGCGTGGTCGTGTCAGCACAAAGGACGAACCCCTCAGTGTAAGCCCAAAAACGGCTACTACCCCGGATATGAATGAAAAAACAAGTCCTCCGTATCGTATTGGATGACCAAGTCCTCCGTATCGTATTGGATGACCGTCGAGTAAAAGTACGCGAGATAGCAGACATAGTGGGCATCTCAAATGACAGTGTGCACAGAATTTTAACTGAAAAAATACTCCGCGCGTTGGGTGCAGCGTTTGCTCACACTGGAGCTAAAACTGAATCGTTTGATTGTTTTTCGCGAACCTTTTGGCACGTTCTTGCCGCAATCTGAAGGACTTTTTGCGCCGTTTAATAACCGTCGATGAAACCTGGGTCCACCATTACACTACCGAAACCAAGGAACAGTCCAAACAATGAACACACAAAGGTTCTCCGCCACCGAAGAAAGCAAAAACCGTTTTGTCGGCAGGAAAGGTAATGGCAACTGTATTTTGAGATTCTCGCGGAATTATCTTCGTCGACTACTTCAAAAAGGAAAAAACAATAAATGGCGAGTATTATGCCAATTTTTTGCAGCAATTGAGCGACAAAATTAAAGAGAAACGGCCTCATTTGGCGAAAAAAAGTGCTTTTCCATCAAGATAACGCACCTATACACACGTCTGCAATCGCCATGGCCACGTACATTTCGAACGATCCTCGTATCTTACTTATTAAAAAGTTGTGGTTCATTAAGGAAATCGTTCACAATGTTAAAGCAGAAAATGCAACGTTCTGAGTCGTGTAAATGAATGCACAGGTATAGCCCAAATTACAGTGACTTTGACATTAACAAAAAAAAGACTGCTACTGCTTTAACCAAAAATCTTACAATGACATGTCACTTTCATCACAGTGAATTGTTTTCGACGTTATAACCTACCACTTGTTATACAACATTTCAAAGAAACGAAAAGCCTTTCAGAATATGTAAAAATATGAAAGGTGTTATAGCAAGGCGTTAATCAACTAAACTATTAAAATATTATAGACGCCGAGGACAATTGTATGAGGCGCCGTTTGTGCCTAAAGTTACAAATTTTTCAAGAAAAACTTTGAAAAAAGAAAGTTAAAATTTCTTAAAGTAAAATAACGTCTGTTAACGAATTATAAAAGGTTTTAGAAGGAAAAATTAATTTATTTAAAGGAAAAAGGATTTTTTTTCGTATTTTATATTTTCAAGTTATAAATAGTGAAATGCAAGACCCTAAATTTCTGTCAACTTTAATTCTTTATTTAAAATAATAAGGAACCCGGTTTCGAATAATTAAAACATTTTTTCATCATTAGCCTAAAAATTCTCTACCCAATAAAATTGTTAAAAACAAAGAAATAGAGCTGCTAGACAAATGTTAATTATATTTGTTAAATTGTAAAGACAGTACACGGCGTACACATACAGCGAAGGGTTAGATTGTTAAATAATTTGGAAGCCTTTTACCAGGTGTAAACGAAATATAGCTGACCATCTTTTTTTATTAAGATAAACGAATGAAATTTGGTATGGGTAATATATTCATGAAATTCAATATTTGGTGGTATTAGTAATTTTTAAGCACTTCCGGTTTCGTCGGAATTGACCATAATTTTTCTATTTTAACTTTAATTACAACGAGGCGTGCAATGTGAGAATTTGCTGTGCGTTTCACGGTATTTAATGCAAATTGTCCCAATATCTATTGTATATAGACACATTATTTCAATAAATCATAGTAGAATTAAATAAATCCTTAAACATTTAATTTAAATATTCCAACAATTAAAAAAGCATCAGAGATATAAATAAATCTTAAAACATTTGTTTTAAATTTTCAATTGCTTAGCAATTCTTCACATATATTAGGAAAATCTGCACACATTTGTTTTAAATCTTTCAATATTTATTAAAGCTTCACACATTTTAATAAATACTTAACTATTTAAATAAATCGTTACAACTTTAAATAAATCTTTACAGATTTAAATAAATGTTCCAACATTTAATTTTAAGCTGCCACATTTAACGTTAACCTGTCACATTTGTCTGACCTTGGTAAGTCCAGCCGACTTAGGAGACCAAGACCGTTTACACTGGTAGTAAGGCGTAAGGCTGGACATGGTGGGAGTGTTCCACCAAACAGACTGAATATTACTTATTCAAGGGAATGTTAAGAGAACTTCCATTACATGAATAATAAATTATGCAATTTTCATGTTGTTATTTATAATTTAATTAATATTTATTGTACAATTTCCTGAAATACGGAAAACGTGTTCATAATTGTTGAAGTTACCACCAATGTAAACGGTATTGATTTTCTATGTCGGCTGGGACTACCAAGGTCAAATAAATATATCAGGTTAACATTAAATGTGACAGCTTAAAATTAAATGTTGAAACATTTATTTAATTTAATCTATAAAATTTATTTTAATCTATAAAGATTTAATTAAATGTGCAAATGTGCAAATTTATTTAAATCTGTGAAGATTTATTAAATATTTGAAAATTTAAAATAAATGTTTTAATATTTATTAAAATTACTACTGCTTTAGCACATGTTAGAATATTTAAATTAAATGTTTTAAGGATTTATTTGTATCCACAAAGCTAAGATATATTAAAATAAAAAGCATTTAACTAAATGTGTGTATATACGGAGTGATCGAAAATGTTTGAAGGTCACGTGACCACGATCTGGTCGCATTATTATCAAAAATGCGTTTCGATGTGTCCGCGAACCTGTTGTTTATCAATACTTACATCCCTAGAATCCATTAGCGTACGTGCATTTTATCTGTCAAATGTCGTAATAATAACAGTTATCGTTTTCTTTTGTGTTATTGTTCTCGTTTTTGTAATCCCCACGTTATAACAGTTTTTTTCAAAACTCAAAGTTTGTATTCGTTTCCTTTATTAGGTAAGACAATAAAATTACAAAGTTTATTTTAAATGAGGGTGATAACAGGTGTGTAATTTTAGGTTAATATGGTGTTTACAATAGAGCAGGATAAATTTATTTTGGAAGCGTACTTTAGATCCGGAGAACGTGACCAAAATGGTGTTTGGCAGTACTCTTATCCCTCGTGTTTCAATCAGTTCCAAGAGCATTTTCCTAACGAAGCAGTTCACTATGAAATTTTTAGTCAACACGTTCGTCGTATTATTCAACGGTACCACGAAACAGGCAGCGTCTGCAAAGGAAAGTCTACGGGCAGGTCATCTGTACTTACCGAAGACACTGTACACGATATTCAGGAACGAATGGATGCAAGTCCCAACAAATCGTTAAGATGTTTATCAGCTCAAACAGGTAATGAGCATAATGTTGTTTTTGTAATTGATTTATCCATGTTAGTTTCAGGTCTTTCATACGGATCGTGTCAGAAGGCTTGCAAAAAAATACTTCATATGCACCCGTACAAAGTGTCGGTGGTGCAAGAGTTGCTACCAGCAGATTTTGGAAAGCGTCGACAATACTGTACATGGTTTAATGAAAACTTCAACAATGATGACATTTTGGATCTGACATTTTTCAGTGATGAAGCCTGGTTTCATTTAAGTGGCTACGTAAACTCGCAAAATTATCGTACGTGGTCAACTGAAAATCCCCATGTATATCGGGAGACCTCATTGCATCCCCTGAAAATTGGGGTTTGGATTGCAATGTCGAGAAGAAGAATAATTGGCCCTATTTTTTTTAATGAAAACATCAATGCTAACAATTATCAACGACTACTTTTAAGACCGTTTATTGATCAACTCCACGATGACGAACTGCAGCATGGGTTCTTCCAGCAAGATGGCGCAACAGCTCACACAGCAGGTGCAACGTTGAACTTTTTAAGGGAATTCTTTGATGAACGAATAATAAGTAGAGGTCGTTGGGCACCGCGATCGCCCGACTTAACACCTCTCGACTACTTTATGTTTGGCCATCTTAAGAATGTTGTATATGCAAATCGTTTACACACAATTGAGGAGTTACAAGAGGCCATAGTAAATGTCGTGAATGAAATCACACCAAGACAGTTAGTAGCTGTTTTTGAAAATATGAAGCGCAGGGTCAATGTTTGTTTAGACAATGATGGAGGGCATTTCGAGCAGTTATTGTAACAACTGTCTTACAAAGAATTTTTTTTTTGTATTCATTTAAATTGTGTCATTGAAAAATGTGTTTTTTATTAATTTAAACTGTTATTAAATTGTTAAATTGACTAATTATTGTAAGCAACAATCAAGAAAAATGTGTTTTATTTTATTAATTAAACTATGTTATTAAATTACGTTATTAAATTGTCTTGTTTTTTAACCTATAGGTTAACTTTTGGAATATAAAAATGTACTAACATAAATCGTAATTTACAACAAGAAAAGTCTTTAAAAGTCCCTAACAGTAATTATTTCGCTAAAAAATGGTGCACCAACATTCATATAAAGAACACGCCACCCATTTTTAAATTTCCCGCGCTATTTAAATTATTATTGCACGCCAGTGGAATTAGTCAAGATCACATTAAGTAGTAAGCGGACAAGATCAAATCAGTATGAAGCGGCACGTTCAATCATTTTCGATCGCACCGTATAATATATTGCTATGATATTCGGAGTTGTATGATTTGACTGGAGTATTGTAATTTCTGGAAGGCAGTTTTTGGGATGCTTATTACAATTTAATTTAGGATTGGAGGTTTGTGAAGACTGTAAGGTTTTGGTAGTCAAACTTATAAACTCAGGGTTGTGTATTATTGCTGTAATTTCTTGTTTTAAAATTCAAATAATGTGGTTATTTTTATATCATTTATATTTTCATATTTGTTTTGTTTACTCTGAAAGAAAGAAGAACACAATAAAATTGATACGATTATTGTTTATGTTAATTTTAATTATAAAATTAGTTCAGAAATGTTTAAAAGGTTTAATATATAAGAAGTTTTAGACTTACTTGTTTTGTGCATCGTTAAATGTCATTTGTGGGGGTGAATGGGTGAATGGGGATGTGAATGTCAATTTGACAAATGAAAAAAAAGAACACTCGTTGTTTCATGAGATTTATTTGTTTTCAAAAAATGGGGATCAAGGAAGAAGATATAAAAAGGGAAATTTGTTTAATTAGTTACGGCTCGTCCTGAAAACAAAGACACAGGATATTTTATTCTCTGATAGAAAAAGAGAAAGAAAACGAGTTATAAGAAATAAATAGTGATTTTGAATTGAATAGAAGCTATAATGAAACGGATACAAGTGTTTCTCAACTAATTTTGGAAATATCCAAAAGAATAATAATACAGTTATCATGGTAGAAAGCAGTCCAGTACATATTGGTACTACAAAGGAGGAAGATTCTTAGTAAAGGCGAGTGCTGTGGTTTTGTGGAAACTGCAAACCAGAGAAGAGGGAGTTTATCATTCAACGATTGTCGAGTTAGGGATATCTTTATAAAGAAGAAACGAAGTGTTCAGTTTTAAGATTAGTAGAAATAAAAGAAATTTCTTGATTTTTCACAAATGATACCTCAAATTGACTTCTAAACAAAAAAAACTGTTGTAACGTTGATATTGATTTGTGTATTTTTTTTGTTTGAGTCTTATTTATTAATACCATTTCTTCCCAAGCTTAATAACGACCCTGAGAAATTTTATAAAAGAGTCTCATAAAATATAATTAGTGATTGCGTAAATTGCAGGCATTTAAGGAATTGTTTTTCTATGTAAGTACATAGCCTCATATCATAGCAACTAAAAATGGCACCCAATAACGTGGGGCGTTGATGTACACCGGGGCCATTTTGGTAAATGTTTGGTTACAGTTTTCAACAATAAGCTCATTTGATAAAGAACCCAAAATACTTAAAGAATTTATTTATTAAAAAGAGAAAAAGCTTAGTGGAATAGAGAAAGTTGGGAGTAGCTAGTTATTTAGTTTTCTTGTAGATTTAAAAGGGTTATAATCTGAAAGAATTTGACATAGGAAAATCGTAGAATGTTAAGAAGTTTGTCAAGGAAGAATTATGATGAAGAATCACATTCAGGTGGAAATGAAGACCAGATAAGAGAAGAAGAAGTAATAGCGGTCATAGAACAACAGGGGTAAGAAGAGGTACAGGGAGAAGTACAAAATGAACCAGAACAAGGAAAAGAAGTACCACAAGAAGTAGATTTGAAAACAATGATGCAACTGATGATGACGAAAATGGACAGTATGGACAATAAAATGGACAGTATGGAAAAGAAAATCGAAGAAAGTGTGGAAGGCTTAAAAAAAAGCGTAGGAAGTTTGGAAGAGAAAATGCAGGTTTTGGAAAAGAAATTAGACGACAGTGTTAAACAGCAGATACAAGAAGTTACTGAAGAAACTGACAGTAAATTGGAAAAATTGAGTAATGAGGTGTTAAGTGTAAAACAGGTTCAACATAACACAGAGAAACTAGTAGGAATACAAGAAGGTTTCGTAGTATTGGAAATTGAACATGTGCAAATCAAAGAAAAACAAGTAAAGATACAAAATGAGCAGGGTAAATTAGATGGAAAGCAATTGGAAATTGAAGATAGATTAAATCAAAATGAGAATAAACTAACAATTATTGGGGCTAAGACACAAGAAGAAAGTAGAAAGCATGACGAAGAACTTAAAATAATAGAAGAAAAGCTGGAGAACCTAAGTGTTAATGGTTCATCAGGGTATACTATAATGCCAATAATGGGGGCACGTCAGTTAGAAGGTGCGCAAAAATTGAAAGGAAACAATAATAAATATTTCATAATTTTTATATTAAAAATTGACCAAATTTATACGGTTACTTTTGCGAGAATCAGAGATTATGGACTTAACAATCGGATAAAAAAAGAGAGAGAGAGAGAGAGAGAGAGAGGAAAGTAAAATGATGGTGATGTAAGTTCATACAGAACAACTTCTGTTTTTATAAATATTTCGTTTATGTAAATATAGTTTATAATTGTTTATTTTTTAACAACCACATATGGTCACCTAAAAGAATTCTTATTATTTGATAACGAACAGTATGAGAAAGTACAATTGCTTTTTCATTCTTCTAAATTTTAGTAACTAATTTTATTTGTAATTAATTGATTCAGGGGCGCAAGCGTCTTTAGTCAAAGAAAAAATAATTTTGGAAAATAAAGCTTTACGGAAAAACAATTAATTAAAATAGGGAAGTTGGAGTTGTTGTCTGCAACGAAGAAAAAAGTTTCTACTATATCGAAAGCAGTGAATTTAGAAGTTACAATAGGAAATAAAAGTTATGTGACAAGATTTTTGGTAGTACCAGAGTTACAATTAGATTTTATAATTGGAATAGATTTCATAGAACAAGAAGGGGTTAAAGTTGACGGCGAATTTAAATGTATTATAACAAATAATGATAAAATAGAATGGGCAAAATATGGACTATATAATAATAATAATATTAAAATAAATAATTATGTCATAAGTGACTTTATAAAGGAGGAGCAGATTGGAATCCCTTGTTGGAAATATAAAGTACAATTAAATAACCTGGTACGTGAAAATATTGACCTCATTAATGAAAAACCGTGTGTAGCAAAAAATCACATACATAAACTTGAAGTAGATGACAAAGCTCCATTTAATGTTAAAGTTCATCCAATACCTTTTTCGTATAGAATACAAGTTAGAGATGAAATAAAAAAATGTTAGCAGATAATATTATAGAATCATCCACAACTAGTTATGTAAACCCTTTGGTGGTTGTTAAGAAAAAAAATGGTACTCCCCTTCGATTGTGTTTAGATGCCCGTAAAATAAACAACATTACCAAACCGCAATATGAATCTCCGCAAACGATTGACAGTTTATTGGCAAGAATAAGTAGGTAATAAGAAAATTTTTTCGAAACTCGACCTCAAGAATTCTTTTTGGTTAATTCCGTTAGAAGAAAGTTCAAGGAAATATACAGGTTTCAATGTAGATGGAGAAATTTTCCAATTTAAAGTTGTACCTTTTGGTTTATCAACGTCGTGTGCAGCGCTAGTGAGAGCTATGCAGAAGATATTAAATGAGTTTGAATAATTTTGTGTGCATTATGTTGATGATATTCTTAGTTTTAGTGAAACTGAAGAACAACATTTAAGATATTTAAGTATTATTTTAAAGAAAATGCAAGAAAATGGCTTGAAATTAAATATAGAAAAATGTGAATTTATGAAAGACCAAGACCAGGGATTGTTTTTCTAAGTAAGTACATAGCCTCATATCATAGCAATATATTAGGACAATTTGCCGTAAGTAACGCTAAATACACAGTAAATTTTCACTTTACACTTGGCGCCCTATATATTTTTACATATTTGGAATCAGAATATAATTCTGCCTACGATTGTGTACTTCAATTGTTTTTTTGATAACTTTAACATTTTTATTTAATTTTTTTGTTTTGCGTGTAGACTACCATGGAGGCATAAAACTATTCCTGTGCAGCCAGGCGTTACCATAAAACTGTTTATTATGGTTTGCTGTCCGTTTCGTCGATCCCGAGCGCTTTACAAATTCGGCAAACAGTTTAAAAAAAATTCAGAAATTTCAACTGGAATAATATTGGCTCATATTGTTTTTCGAAAAGAGCGTTCCCCAACGATTGCAAAAATACCTATAACTTGATACTTTATTACTTATTTAACTAGTAAAATTAGGTTTTAATTCGTTATTAAATAAGGACGTAACCGCTGTCAACTAAAGTCGTTACAGTCTCAAACAAAAGAATATCACAACATTCAAAACAAACGAGGAAAGCAGTTTAATAGAACAAACAATTACAAATTACAAAGACAATAAATAAACAGAAACTAGGAACGTTTTATTTAAAATAATGTAGAATTGATCTTTAAATTTAGCGCGCGAATAGGTTTACAACTTTTGAATAAACAATCACCTGTGCACATAAATTATTTTTCGTCTTTTGTTCCTCCAAATGTTTTAAACCGATTTTTGTTTGAAAGTATGACTGTAGTTGACCATAGTTACGTTATTATTTACCAACTAATTAAAACCTAATTTTACTGGTTAAAAATGCAATAAAGTATCGATGGGTATCGTTCCAACCGCTAGGAAGTGCTCTTTTCAAAAAAGAATATGAGCCGAACACTGTTGGCTCATATTCGTTTTTGAAATTTCTAATTTTTTTTCCGAAACTGTTTGCCGAATTTTGAAAGAGTCCGCGATCGATCGACGAATACGGACAGCAAATGATAGTAAACAGTTTCATGGTAACTTCTAGCTGCAGTTTTATACCTGCCATGGCACTCTAGACGCAATACAAAAATGGCACTCTAGACCCTATACAAAAAAAATTTTAAGTTGACAAAAAACAATTGAAGTACCTAATCGTATGCAGCTTTTTTTTCCTAATTCCAAATATCTAAAAATATACAGTGTGTTGCATTTAAAATTAGAAAGTTATGGTAAATTCTGGCGAAACCGGAAGTGATAGAAAATTGCTAATACTATCAAATAGTAGAATATATTACCATTAAAATTTCATTCGTTTATCTTAATAAATTAAGAAAAAAACCCGGTATACACATATTCACAACCTACAGACTATATACCGGGGGATCGTAAAAAAAATTATTCAGAGCAGGCCATGATCAAAGTGTTAAAGTTGGCAATACTTAATATAAGCCAATTGTCAAATGTTGACAGCTGTAAAAATTTTTGGTTAAATACAAGTTAAATGTATCTAACCAAAATTTTTTACAGCTGTCAACATTTGACAATTGGCTTATATTAAGTATTGCCAACATTAACACTTCGGTCATGGCCTGCTTTGAATTATGTTTTTTACGATCACCCGGTAGTTCTGTAAATGGTCAGTTGTTTGATAATTCAAAACTCTTTTCTACTGTTGTAAATAATAATTTTTTTTGCTTATCTCTTGTAGTATCCTAATATTATAAAAAAATTGTTTTGTATTTTGAGCATATTACTTGCTGTAATATTAGTTAATTTAGCTTAAAGTTTTTATGTAAATACAGGAGTGTTCACTTAGTAAGGTAACTTAACCATTACCATTTGATGTTAGGTCTGCTACCTTGAAAAATTATACAGAGTGTCCCGTCAGTAATGGAACAACGTTTAGTTATAGATTTATGGGGTCAAAGTAGACTGATTAAACCTAATGCTTTAGTAAAAAGTGTAATTTAAAAAGTTATAGGGCCTAAAAACAAACATTTTATTCTTATATTTGGTTAAAACTCAAACACTACTAAACAGGTCGAGTTGAAATTTGGTACGGTTATGTTTTATAGGTTTACAAACACGGTGGAGTTCCTTATTTTTTTGCGGTTTGTGGAGAGCTTTAGTTATGCCACTTCGGCTTGATATTTTGACGCATAACTTTTTCGCTGTTAACTGTTTGGAGCTTTTGACCATAAAATCGGGTGTAAAATTTTATTTTACAAAAAACAGGTATACTTGTTAAAAATCAATGAAATGAACCGTTTTCGAGGAATATTGTTTAAAAGTTTCAGTGAACACCACATAATCATAACAAAACATAAATCTCTAAATGCATTTTATCAAGTAGGTATGTGTCATTTTAACTAAAAAAAAAAAGAAAAATAAAAAGCTAATGAATATTTAACTTAATTTAAATAAAACACTTGGTAATTGTTTCACAATTTGTTGGTTTTTATTTACTCGACTCGAGTTTCAACCATCTCCGTTATCTTCAGGAGTTTACAAATAAAACTAAAACTAAAACCTAAAGATGTACAATACTACCCATTTCTGGAATTCTGTCGTCGCTGCCCTGATTTTAAGTGTTAAGGGCGGCGGCGACGACAGAATTCCAGAAATGGGTAGTATTGTACATCTTTAGGTTTTAGTTTTAGTTTTATTTGTAAACTCCTGAAGATAACCGAGATGGTTGAAACTCGAGTCGAGTAAATAAAAACCAACAAATTGTGAAACAATTACCAAGTGTTTTATTTTATTAATAAACTATTAATTATTAATAGTTAAATATTTATTAATAATGTTTCACCATGTGCCTACCACACAATCAATTCAAAATAGTAAAAAAGTTAATAAACCACCAACACCACAAAACAACAGTTTAGTACGATAATTTCAATGTTCTTTTGTTTACTTGAAATTACACATGCCTACTTGATAAAATGCATTGAGTGATTGTATTTTCTGATGTGCACTAAAACTAATAAATAGTATTTTTCCAAATTAGTTCATTTTATCGACTTTTAACAAGTACATCATTTTTTCGTAAAATTAAATTCTACATACGAATTTGGTCAAAAGCTCCGAAAAGTTAACAGCAAAACAGTTATATGCCAAAATATCAAGCCGAAGTGGCGTACCTAGCGCTCTCTAGAAACAGCAAAAAAAGAAGCACCATCGTTTTGTAGACCTATAAAACATAATCATACCGAATTTCAACTCTATCTGAGTAGTAGTTTTTGAGTTTTAATCAAAAATAGAAATATTATTTTTGTCTTTAAGGCCCTATAACTCCTAAAGAACGCACTTTTTACTAAAGCATGTTAAATTTAAACCAAATTTTAATTGTCTGAAACCGGTCCCTTATTTTTTAAATAAGAATTAAAGCTGATAAAAATTTAAAGACTTGCATTTTACCATTTTTAATTTAAATCTAATATCATAGAAATTTGGAAAGGAAAAATTGCTACCTACGTCTTGTTTTCCTTTATTTAAAACAAAGAGCTTAAAATAAAAATTGTAAGAAGTGATTTCATTATTTGTTTCACAATAAAGAATGAGATACTTACACAGACTGTTTGACATGAGGATTCCAATGCTTGTTTCCATAGCTTACATCCTTCGACACACTGAAACATAGTTTAAGAAAATATAGGTGATTATAAAGTCATTTTACAGCTTTCAATTGATATATAACATTTTCAACGATACAAAATTATAAACCAGAATGCAGGTTAAAAACTTGAATTTTTTGACGACTGTGTCATGATAGCTTTTTGATTGTCATTTCAATTTCATGATGACATACTTTTAAGCACTAGTGTGTAAAAATGAACCGTTTCTTTGTTGTCCCTTTCCTTGCTAGGTTCTTACTATTTAAAAAGCTGACGTGTTAACTTCGAGTGGACTTTCCCGTACTAGTTATTAACACTTATCGTATTTGCAAAAGTGTACTTTTTATAATAATAATGTGTACATTTCTCCGTCTGTTAGATTTTTAAGAAAACAAGCTATATAGGCAACCCTTCATTCCATCCATACTTCAACTACTTTATTGCAGCTGTCAGTTCGTGATTCCAGCAATAATGATTCTGGGGCTTACTAATCATGCTCGGATCATAACTTGTCCAAGACAAAAAAATTTTGTGTAAGAAATGTCTTTTTAAAATTACAAATAATTGGAATTTACATTTTCTAGTAGCCAACCAAATTCTAAATATGTTAGCCAAAAAATTAGAAGGGGGAGGAACGTGTAGACCCACCAAATATGAAATTTTCCAAAAACTAACATTAGATTTTAGTTCTACTGGTCAAGATGAGTAATTCTTCTTAAAGCAGAAATTATTTATTGTGTCCCGTTTAATAAATAATGTGTTATAAATTTTTTATTTAAAAAAATTCACGGAAGGTGCAATAATAGAATTATGGTACTCATCAAATAATCAAATTGTATTTTATGTTCGCCTCTACGAGACTACAAAGTTTAAAAGAAAACTGTATGGCCAGCTTTTGAGAAATATTATTTTGAAAATTTCAAACATTTCGTATTTACATTTTTTACAGTAGTGCCACAAAGTATAAAATTATCTAAAAGCTAACATTGGATTTTTATACTGTTAGTCATGATGAGCAATTTTGTTTAAAAACTATATTTATTGGACCCCGTTTAATAAATAAAGGATTACTCATTTTCGATATTTTAAAATTCATAGAAAGCGCCACAGTGAAATATTAGCTCTCAGCACAAAATTCAAATTGTAGCCAATACAAAGTGTACAAGAAAACGTGTGGGGAGGTTTTGAAAAATATTTTTTTGAAAATTATCAAAACTGTGGTGAAACGTCATTGCGATCGTTTTCAGATTTTCGAAATTAATTATGTTTCATTGCATACTAACCACAAAGGTCTCTTAAACAAGTTGTGGTTTATTCCGATCAAACAACTACTTTTTGAGTAAATGGGCGTTAAAGTCGAGATGTTCAAAAAATCGTAACGGCCGCTATTTTAAAGTTAAAGAGTTCGATAAACGGGTTTTAGATTTGCCTTACGTTTTTTTCTCAGATCCTTCGATCAAATTTCCAAAATTTAGTTTTGCACAATAACTCGGCCAAAAAACTTCCGCCTCCGGTTTCTGATTTTTTTTGGAATGCTTAGCTAGAACTACAATTTTCGATATACCTCTTTATTTAAAATTGCATGAAAATCGGTGCAGTATTTTCGCCTTTAGAGGCGTTACTTGCACCAACAACAAATTGCAAAAAAGATACCAAAAAAGGCAAAAAACACAAAAAAGCAAAAAAGAAAGCAAAAAGCAACAAAAAACATTAAAAACGCAGCATCGCCTAAGTTAGAAAAACGCAACTTTTTGAAAAACGAAAGTGGGTAAAAAGTTACAAACGCACGTATACATTGCAGTATAGAATAACAGACCTTATTTGATACAGATATTTATTTATACAGTATGTATACACGTACAATAGGTACTTAATCAGCATGTATACATGTACAATGGGTACTTAATCTAGTTAATTTTTTTTTGTGAACAGTAGTTTTTCTAAATTTTCGATTGTTAGGTTAGTTCTTCTGCCGGCCAGAATTTGTTTATATGTGGAAATGCCATCGAAATTGACCTACTAGTAGATTATGTTAGGAGAATTTTTTGGATCGTAATGTGATAGTTAGTGATAAGATTAAGATTAAAAATTGAAGATAATCAGAAAGAAAGTTACTCTTCAACAAATTTATTTCGGAGTTTCAAACAGTATTTACTTTTTTATAAATTTTTAACAAAAATTCAAAGTAAAATTCTCAAATTTAAAAATAAATTACAAAAAAATTTAACTTAAAAATTAGTAAGCTGAAATTTTTGGCACAAAAGATACTGAAAAGGCAAAATAACGAAAACTCAGCCAAAAAAGAAAAAAAATTCAATACTCTTAAAAAAGGCAAAAAAAGCAACATATAATTTGCATTTTTGGAATGTACATACACTGAAACGGGGTTTTAATCGGGTCTGTCTTAAATATCTGCATTAATAAATAAAAAAGGCAATTTGACTAACTATCCTGTCTTTAATCATAATAGGTATTTAAGCTATAAGGAATATTAAGACGTATTCACATTTGAGAAAGGGTAATATAAACCGAAGCGCGGCCTATGTTTAGATATCACCTTCCTAGAATGTTATATTCTTACATTATGTATTTATTTTGTTTTTTCAGTACCGATAGGAATCAGCTTAAAACAATAAAGAAATGATTTATAAAATTTTACATCTGTCATCAGCACTATGACCAGAATTATGTTTTAATTTTTTCTACTTCGTAAGTTGCTGTAAATCTATATTACCTACTATTATTTTCCTAGAAATGTAAGTTGTTAAGCTCCTTAGTCAAATGTAACCAACGTTGAGAAGATTACTATTGTAGCCAAGCGGCAAGATTGTATCTCGAGGTGCGAAGCACCGAGGAATACAAAGCGCGAGGGCTATAATAGTAGTCTCGACCGTGGTGTACATATACTATTTTTTCCACTACTATCACTTTAAATCCTATTATTTAACGATTTTTATACTGATAATAAAGTAAACAGTTTGATATGAATACTTGTTCATTAATACCAAGTAGCCTGAATTTCAAATAAAGTATTCTTTCGTTTTATGATTGACATTTTTACAAAGAAAATGAATTATTTGATCTGAAGTTTTGTTTGAGGTTTTCATCTAGGTTTCTAATAATGTGTAGTGAAAGTAGAAGACCAGTTAATAAAAGTACTTTTCTTGCGTTTAATAAGTGAAGGCTTGAGTTACTTCAAAAAAGTGACCGTTGACAGTTTCCATTACTATGCAAGCGGTGCGGTGGTGAAAAACAATTTCACGTCTCAAAAATAGGTCAATAATGGTAGCTTTTTGGGCTAGTAGTGAAAAAAACAAATGTTATTACCAAGATGACTGGAAGGTATGGTGTTGTCACTCGAGTTTGATATGGGCGTCACGAAATGTTTTGCGGAGAGATGGCGCAGCAGACCATAGGTTACTAAAAAAATGACGTTTGCGCGTCAAATTTGAAATCCGCACGCAATGCTATTCTACCCTGACTTTGTTTATACTGTGATATTATACTGTCATAACTCAAGAATTGTAAGAACATTATAGTGACAACTATTCTCGATCATATTTTCCTATAATTCATTATTTATTGCAATATTGAAAAGGTTAATATTTATTATAGCCTGAAAATTTATATCTTCACACTGATTATCACTGTAGTTATGGAGTTCAACTCCGGGAAAACGATCGTTAATGCGAGGAAGCGGTAAAACTTGGTTTTAATTTTCTTGGGAAATTCGAAAAAAAACAGATTTCAATGCACTCAGTTTTGACATCGATAAGGCGCCCAAACGGCTTATTGCAAAGCAAAAACACGAAAACACAAAATTGATTCTGTAAAGCAATTTGATGCGCCTGATTTGATGTTTATTATGTGCATGGGTCATGGTGGAATGCTACAGTTTATGTAGTTATAGAATGGCATGACTGTAAGGCATTGTAATTAAAAAAAGAAACATGAAAAAAATTAACAATTGACCCATATGAATCATACTTTATTGCTTACTCTACATATTTCCTTAAATACTATAGAGTAGGTACTAATTTTTATTGCAATTATGTAGTGAAAGTAGGCAATAGCAGTAGTAAAGTATAAAGATGTAATCGAATTAGAAGACAATGAAGTAACTGCGCAATTTTATCCCAGAATTAATGCAGCGCTTTAATGTCGTTTCGGTTAACAGTTGCCTACGAGGGTACCATCAAAATCAGTACATAATAATACATTAAAATTGTACTGTATTGACAAAATCTATGCGGACAGTCACTCTAGACATAGTGCATCTCTTTAACATTATAATTAGTAATAAAAACAAGTATTTTAAGTACCTCAAAAGTTTATTATTTACTTGTGTGCGGATAGCGATTATCTTACAAAATTTCAGGACTCCTGCCTATTATACAGATCACAATAAACATAGTATAATATTCATCTCTAACCTAAGATTTAAATATCTAAGGGTAGCTTGTATAAACCAGGATTAAAACACATGAAATACGTAAAACACATGAAAACATTAAAATCTACGTTAACTAATTTAATACTTTTTTTTATCATGTTAACTTAAGCATTAGACTAGCTAGCATTCCAATAAAACATACTTGATATAAACATAAATTTATTAAAAAATCTTTTACATATAAAACAATTAATGCGTTTTGCAAGTCTGTAAAAAATTACAATTAAATCATAAACCATACATTACTGCATATCTGTACGCTTTAAATAAATACAAATTCAGCTTTCACTGAACAAGTAGTCACTATTATATTTGTCGTTGTCCTACTATGATGGCACGTCGACAAGGAAATCATAACACGGGTCCCTCGACCTGGTAATTCTGCCACTGGGATGGTGACATACAAGTTGCAGTTGAGGAATCACTGCATATTGTTGTGGTTATATGTGGCAATGCACACAGGATGATTGATAACATGTTGGGATGCACTTTCAGTACAGATCAAGAATCTGAAAAAAGTTCCTATATTTGCGCAAAAACGCTTCGTTACCAGGCAAGTTGCAGTCTACAGAAGTAGGAACAGTATTACCTCTTCCATAGGTTTAATTTCATAAGCAGCTTCTATGGACGCATGTTTATAGAATTTACTCTCACAGTTTTGTGTAAACTATTCTATTCTATCATATTAAGAAAACACTTATTAGACCTTCATGGCAATTTAATTTTAGAAAAGCATGGTATTATCTTGAAAACTGTTAGATTTAGAAATTTTCAACAGGAGTACATTTTGTTGGGCAATTTTGTATAGAGAATAAGATTTTATATCCAGAAGTTAAAAAAATGCTAAAATCTGAAATATGTAGAAAAAAATATTACGTGACCCCCCCCCCCCCCCCCCCCCCCTATATGAGACATCTCTAGTGTTCTTATTCAAACCAAAATTATTACAAATACATGAATAACTAATTACGTGAATAATGCTCACATATGAAATTTTAAAATTTGATTGCAATTACTGCAAAAGTTATCTACAAAAAGTGATTAGCCTGGTTCATCTTCAAGAAGCTGTAACCCTATAATGAAGGCTTTTCAGGCCCTTGTTTATGCGAATTTTTTCGATTATATTTAGATTCTGCATCTATACTGAAAATTCGTTCCACATGTTATGAATCACACTGTACACCATTGGTTTGGGAAAACGAAAATTGTGCAGACTTCATTCAAATGAAGTAAAGGGGCTCTTTTAACTTTTCCTTCATTCGTGTTGTTATGAATACTAAAAAATATTGCAATCATTATAGAAGACATAGTTAAATATGATCTGAAAAGAAATACCTATTTAGAAATCGTAGAGTATGCTAAATTTTAGTTGTTTTAGCATTAGTGTAATTTTAAATTAAACCATCTTTTTCCATTGTAACATGTAGCTGCGTAGAATACAAAGGATGTTGATTGTTTAAATTACAGCAAAAGGAAATTTTTATATGTTGTGATTATTATCAACAGTGATCGGAAGTACAATTCTTTTAACTGCCTGAAAATAATTCAAGTATTTCTCAGCTTCTTAACTGTGTTTTTACTAGTTAATTGTTATTCTACATACATATTTGATTAAAATTAAAACAGTACTTACTCGTCTTTAATTTTCTGCTCTTTTTTGTGAATTACATTGGTGTGTTAATTAATAAATCACCGAAGTATGCTTTTATTCGTTATTATTTTACTTTTTGAACGAATCGAATTGTCTCGTCTGCCAGTAGTTTCAGCACTGATCAGATAACGGGAAATAAGATTATTTATTTCTCGTTCGTAGCACTGATCTTAGAATAATAAATTGAACACTATTTATTTTTAGTGTTAATTTATTTACTATTGGAGGTAAATACAAGATAACCCGGACTCTGGTTATTAAAGCTTATTCCTGACTAGCCGTGTAAGAACTCGTTTATTTAATGTTGTTACATGGTATTTATACAAAATTTGATTAATAATAATTTACAATAAAGGTTTTCAATTGGTTGACCTGACATCATTTTATGTAGTTTACAATTTATAATTCTGCAAGCTTATGCATAAATGCGTAAGACTTGACCTACGATATGCATAATTGCAGTTTTGCAACTAAAGATAATATTACACTTTATAAGAATGTGGGTCAAACATTGCATTATTAGAATTAAAATTAAAATGAATTTATGCGAATTAAAAGTTTTGGTCATGTTTAATAGCGAGATTAAACATTTTGCGACCTCGACGAGGAAGGAGTAGTGTTGTCTGTCTTGACGTCCGTCCTGACTCGTGCATACAAGGGCTCCATCATAAATTCTTCTTGTATGGTTTGATTGCGTTCCGGATTTCCAGGACTTCTCTGGAAATAATGGATTGCGACTTTTCCTGTGATTACTATTACCAAAATTATAATTAATGTGGTTATTGTTGTGATGCTGCTGGTTATAGCGGAATGTTTTTTGATAGTTTTCCAGTCCTTTTCCAGCAATTCTTCTGTTTCATCATCTTTGATGTTCCCTATTGGATCGGATATTTTGTAGACTGGCTCTTTGTTGATCGGTTTTTGGGGGTTGTCGTGCCATTCTAACGACATGTTGATTGGTCTGTTTATGGTTTTGACAAAACTATTCACTCTTATGCTGTCAAACAGGTTTGGTGTTAATACGTTTTGTGCCGTTTTGATGACGCAGTCTTGTGATATTTGAATCAAGCCTGTAACATTTATTGTTACATCTTGCCGCACTCCACTGCAGATGACAGCTATTCTAGCCGGTTTATGGGTAATAAACATCCAGGTGTTAGGCATGTAGAGTTGCTTCCAGATGATGGACCATACCTTTTTCTTTCGAAGTGGGCATTCTGAAGCTTCTGATTTTTGATATATTTCGTCAATGATGCAGTTACGGTTATTTTCTATATTGTGTACTACGCTTGGAGAACACAAAAATTTGTTGTTTGGCAAACTGATTCTGTTGTTAAAATCCTCATTGTTTAACTCAAAGTACAGTTGTGAGTTGTAGTCTATCGCTAGGATACTATTTGGTACTCCTAGTGTCCAATATGTTTCATTTTTGACATCTATCGGGATAGGAGTTACTTTGATGGCGTCGAATTCTTCTAACTCAGCCATAAAAAAATATCCAAAAATATGAATGCTGTTAGGGCTGTGTTCAACTCTGGTTTTGCTGATTGAGTCTGACAGTATGCTGATGCTGGAGGGTAATCGTTTGGATGCTAACGATATGATGTTAGCAACGTGTGCTGGTGACAGAAATTCGTATAAATGTCCTCTCCTGAAGTGAACATCTAGTAGTTTGTTGTAAAATTGTTGTATTTCGTCAATGTAATGCCAATTGATAAACTTGTAGTAGTTGTATATTAAGGTGGTTTTCATTAATGGCTTTGTATCATCTGTTCATCTCGTTTATGGCCTGTAGGCCTTCGTTCAATTTTTCTCGAAAGTGGTTTAGTTGTCTTTCAACTCTGGCCTCTGTTTCATTAACAGCTGCAAGGGTAGACAGCATGAACTTAGTTTGATGACTTGATGCTCTTATGAGTTCATGTTGATTCTTGTCTAGCGCTTCAATATCCTGGTATACTTCGTCGTTAACTCCAAAGATTGAAGTTAAAAGATTTCCCAACATTCCTCTTTTTTGTCGAGAATGTATGATGCTATTGATGTTTCTTAGTGTCCGATTGAACTGCTTGTATTCTTCATCTAGGTGGTGAAGTAAGCTGGAACATTGAGTTAGATGTGTTAACTTTTTTGCTTCTTCGCAAAACTTCTTCATTTGATTAACTGTGTTTTGGACCATAGCTTCATCTTCTGTTAATCTTAATTTTTGAATTTTTAGTTCAATTCTAAAAATTCCTCGTTCTATTTGTGTAGACCCGATGTGTTCCACATACAATCCTGGGGCTGGATATTTAATGGTGTAAGTTGCTTGAGCTAATGGTGCTATAATGGTTGAGAGTACGCATGTCATCAGTATGCTTCTCATGATGTTACCGCTTGTTAATGATACTCTCTTCGTTGATGTTTTTGAAGGATTTTGGTTTTGTATCAGTGCTAAATGTGCCTTGATTGTTGATTGAATTGGGCCGTCTTCTTGACTTCCTTGCTCGCGAATGGGCAAGGGAATAACCTTTGTTATTGGTCTTTTTAGAGTAGCTCCTCCTGCTTGTTGAAGAGAAACCACCCGTGTTGTCCCATCTTTGTTTGGATGTACTTGTGTTATCCTGGCTAGTGGCCATTTGTTGGGACTAGTGTTGTCGTCTTTTAGCAACACGAGATCGCCGACATTTGTATTTTCTTTTAATGTTTTCCATTTGTAACGTTGTTGTAACCCAGTAAGATACTCGGATGACCAGATCTTCCAAAAGTCTTTCTTCATCTTTTGAATGATCCTCCATCGTTTTGATATGTTGGTATCGTAGGTTATGTCTGTAGATTCTAAAGGGCTAAGCAAGGCCTTTCCAATCAAAAAATGTCCAGGGGTTATCGCTTCGAAATCATTAATATTGTTGCTGAGTGGACATAGTGGTCTTGAGTTCAGGCTGGCTTCGACCTGGTAGACCAATGTTGATAATTCTTCAAAAGTGAGCGTTGAGTCACCTATTATTCTTTTTAAGTGATATTTCATAGATTTTACTCCTGCCTCCCATAGTCCACCAAAATGTGGGGCAGCTGGGGGGATGAAATGCCACTGAGTTCCCAGGGATGTAAGAGATCCTTGTATCTGGGTTCCATTGTTGATAGCATGAATTTCTTGTAGTAGTTGTTTATTTGCTCCAACAAATGTTGTTCCATTATCACTGTACATGTGTGCACAGTTACCTCTTCTGGCGGTGAACCTTTTAAATGCTGCTAGGAAAGCGTCTGAGGTCATGTCGCTGACTACTTCCAGGTGAATTGCTTTCGTAGCAAAGCATACAAATATTGATATGTATCCCTTGTAAGATTTGGGTCCACGTCCTTTTGTGGTTCTGATTTGGATTGGACCTGCATAGTCGACTCCGGTGTGAGTGAATGGATGTTATTGTGTGATTCTGGCTGCTGGCAGATTTCCCATTAATTGTTGGGCTGCTTGAGCTTTGAATCGAATACATCTGATGCATTTGTTGATGATGTTGTTTACGGCTCGCTTTCCATTGATAATCCAGAATTTTCGCCTACTGTAGGCTAGTGTGGCTTGGTTACCACCATGCAAGGTTGTAGAATGGGCATCTTGGATAATTAACTTCGAGATATGGTTTCCATAAGCCAGTATGATTGGATGTTTTTCGTTGAACGGTAATTGAGCGTTCTCCAGTCTTCCTCCAACGCGTAAGATTCCATTACTGTCGATGAATGGTCTCAATGTTGATAGGGTGCTTTGTTTTGGTACTTGATTGTTTCTTTTAATAGAAGTAATTTCATCCTTGAACTCCTGCTGTTGTACCATTTTTAAAAGTTGTACAAGGTTTTCTTCATATTCTTGGACGGAAATGTTTCCTGTGTATGAAGTTTCCTTTTTACATCTTTGTATGAATCGAGAACAGTAAGATATTACTCTAATCATTCTCGTTAGAGATGAGAATCGCTCTGTAATGGATTCCCTATTTTTCTCTGTTACAATGTGATGACAGAGTTTGGCTTCCTCTCTTGTGGGAAGTATTTCTTTTTTGTGTTTTTTCCATTGGTCCGTTTCTTGTAGCCATTGAGGTCCTGACCACCATTGTGAATGGTTTTTTAGGTTGGGAGGATCGATTCCTCTTGATAATACATCTGATGGGTTATCTTCTGTTTTTACGTGTCCCCATGCGTTTGATTGTAGCAGCTCCTGTATTTCAGCTACGCGGTTAGCGACGAATGTTTTCCATCTCCCTGAGTCACCTTTGATCCATGCCAGGGTGATCATTGAGTCGGTCCAGGCATAAACGGGTACATCTTGGATTTCCAAAGCTGTCACTGTTCTTTTCATTAACTGTGCCAGTAGTAGGGCAGCGCATAGTTCCAATCTAGGTAATGTTTTCTTCATTTTGATGGGTGCTACCTTGGATTTCGCAACCAGCAGCGTGGTTTTGACTTGTCCATTTGGATTGACTGCCCTGCTGTATATTACCGCTCCATATGCTTGTTCTGATGCATCGCAAAAACCGTGTAGCTCTATTCTTGTTTTTGTTCTTATGTATTCCAACCACCTTGGAACTGAGATTTCTTCTGCGGCGTTTAGCTGAGCATGGAACGTTCTCCATCTTGTTTTTATTTCTTTGGGAACCTCCTCGTCCCAATTGAGTTAGGATGTCCATAATTCTTGTATCATCAATTTTGCTTTAATGGTAATTGAAGCTAGCCATCCCAATGGATCGAACAGCTTAGCAATATCGGATAGAATGGTTCGTTTGGAGATTTTTTCTCTGTTTGATATTTCGACTCTAAATCGAAATGAGTCTGACGACGGGTTCCAATTGACTCCTAGGGTCTTCTTGGTTGTGGCTTCATTGATTTCGATGGTGGTTTGATCTTGAAGATGTCCAGGGAGTGTTTGCAACACTTTTTTATCGTTGCTAGACCATTTTCTTAGCGTGAATCCTCCACTTTTCAGCAAGGAGATCATCTCTACTTGTAGTTGGAGTGCTTCTTCCACGGTGTCTGCTCCTGACATTAGGTCGTCGACGTAGAAGTCCTTTAGTGCTGTAGCGGAAGCAGTAGGAAACCTGGCTTCTTCGTCTTTGGCTAGCTGTTGCAATGTCTTTATTGCAAGGTACGGTGCTGAGGCTGTCCCATACGTCACCGTAGTAAGTTTAAATTCTTGGATTGCTTCGCTCCTTTTAAATCTCCATAGGATTTTTTGGAACCTTTGATCCTCTTTGTTTACCTTTATTTGGCGGTACATCTTCTCGATGTCAGCAGTAATGCTGATACGATGTTTCCTCCAACGTATCAGGATGTCAAATAATTCTTGCTGCAACCTTGGACCGGTGTGCATTTTTTCGTTAAGGCTTATTCCCTTTGACGTTTTGCAAGATGCATCAAACACTACCCTCAATTTTGTAGTAGTGCTTGACTCTTTTATGACTGCTTGGTGGGGTATGTAGTAGGCGTCTTCTAATGCTTCTTTGCCTGGGAGTATTTTTACCATATGTTTCAGGTCTAAATACTCTTGCATAAAATTTATATATTGAGCTTCAAGTTCTTTGTTTTTTGAAAATCTTTTCTCCAGCTGTAACAATCTCGCAATGGCCCTGGGTTTGGATTCCCCTATGTTGGTGGGTGTTTCCTTGAAGGGTATTCTCACAGTGTAAGTGCCATCGTTGTTTCGGTAATGTGTCTCCTCGAAGTAGTCTTCGCATTGTTTCTCGTCGTTGGTGAGATGACGGTCTTGAGGAACCTCTTCTATTTCCCAGAATTTGGTCAATTGTTTGTCTTCCTCGATGCGTGTCACCATACTTGTTATTTGGGTGTTTTGATTCTCTGTCTTAATAACGTTGCCAGAAAGAATCCACCCAAAGCTGGTGTTTTGTCCTAACATACCAGTTTTTGTTTTTTGAAGACCCTCCAGAATGATTTTTCCATACTCTTCTGCTCCGAGAATGGCGTCTATTGGACCTGGTACATTGAAAGTTGGGTCTGCCAGAATTTGGTTCTGCCATTGCTGGTTTTCAATGCTGCTCAGTTCATTTGATGGGAGGTTCTGAGATAGCTTACTGAGAACGATGAGTTCAGTGTGAAGATTGAAGTTGCTTGGGTATCTTGGGAAGAGTACTGCTTCTATTTTTGAATTAGAGATTTTTGGTGCTCCATCACCTAGACCTGTGATTTCAGCTCTAATTTTTTGTTTTGGTAACGCGAGTGTCTGTGCTGCTGCCTCGGTTATGAATGATGCTTGGGATCCTGGATCAATGAGTACTCTCAAGAAGTGAGGTGCTCCTGTTGCTGTTCTTGCTTGGATTAGTGCTGTTGCGAGGAGAGTGGTGCAGTTCTTACGACCAAGGTTGCTGGTGACTGTGACTTGTTGCTCTTGCTCACTGGAGGGTTCAGATGCTACTGTGGCGTGAGAAGTTGTCTTAATCGGGCTTGATGACTTTCTTGGCTGGGCATTCTGACTCCTGTCTAGTAACGTATGGTGTTGTTTTCCACAAGTTAAACAGCTTCTTTGAGATTTGCATTTTTGCTGGCGTCATGCCTCATGCAGTTGTAGCACAGCTTGTTTTGATTTACTGCCCGGATCCTCTCAGGTATTGGAAGTGATCTGAAGTTCGGACAGTCATAAATTTGATGCTGTTGCTTACATAACTTGCATGTAGGATCTTTTTTTGTTTGATTATTCCATTTTTGATTTGGTGCATATCTAGGTCTCTCTTGGTTTTTTTTTGTACCTTCCGAGATTATTTCCAGATATTGGAAACTTGTTTTTAGGAAGCTCATGACTGACTTGAAGTCTTGAATATTATTTGGATTCGCTAGAGATTGTTCATAGAGTTTGTTTGTTTCTGCATCCCATTTTCTTGCTATGACGCGGCAGATCATTGGTCCCCATGTGCTCGTATCTATGCCCATGTTCTTGATCGCTTGTAGACACTCGTTGATGGTGTCATGCAGTTGCTTGATTTTATTTGCTGATTCCTGTTGCATCGGTGGCAAGTCCAGAATCTTATCGATTAGCTTCGAAAGGAGAATTCTCGAGTTGTCGTATCGCTCTTTCAGCAGATTCCATGCTGTCTCGTAATTATTTTCTGTTATCTGCAGATTTTGAATAAGTTCACTCGGCTCCCCTTTGACGTTGGTCTTCAAATACTGCATTTTCTCGATTTTGGAGATGTTGTTGTTAGAGTGGATTGACCTGACAAAGATGTCATGGAAGGATGTCCATTTTTCGTATTCCCCTTCAAATATCGGAAGTTTCAATATGGGAAGGGTGACATGCTGCTGTTGTTGAGAACTTGAGTCTGAAAGTTCTCGTGTTTTTTCACCTAGTTGTTCCATGATGTTGCTGATCTCTTGACCCAACTCTTCATATTTGTTGTCGGTAAAGTAAGAATCTTTAAAGTCATTTTCATCAAGCTGGATGTCTATGTTTGATGATGCGATGTCTTCCCATTGTTTCTGGATGTTATTCTGCAGCATCTCGTAGCGGGTTTTGCTTCTTACCTGGGCTAGTGCCGCAGTGGCTTCAGTTACGGCAGCTGTAAGTTGTTGCATCCTTAATTTTTGCCTCTTTATCCGTCGCTGTTGGATTGGATCTTGAATTGAAGTAGGATCCAATTCTTGTTGATCCGGTGCTGCTTGTACGGCACTGTTAACTTTGGCGTCCCCAGGCTCAGTTCCCTGGGCTGCTGAACTTATGATTTGCTTTTGTTGACCTTCGGTCATGTATTTTTCTGCATCTTGGTAGATGGCTTGAACTTCATTGTAGTAGTTAATTTTGAAGTAATTGTGATGCGGTTGCTGTAGAGCGAGCATCACGGAGTTATTTTTTTGGAACTGACTCCAGTATTGCTGTAGTGTGTTTAGGCGGCTCGTGAAGTATTCTTCAGTTTTTCTTGTAGATGGATCTTTCTTGATGTTGGAGTAAAGCTTCTGTATGAGTTTCCCCACTGCCTGTTGATCGGCTGCCAAAGTGTTGAATTCCTCCATTTCGGCTGCGTTTTGTTGCAACTAGATGTGATTTACAGGGAACACTAGAGATCACGGTCTGTAATCTGCTTCAGATGAACCGTGACGTGGCTTGGTTCACCGTTGTTTCGAAGGATGTACTTCCTTCTGTTTTTGTTTTCTCGGTGGATTGTAAGTCCCCCAATGTTGTAGTTGAGGCTAAATATTGTATGCACCTCGTTTATTTTTTTTCTTTAGCGGGTTGTAAGTCCGCCAAATAAAAATAAAGTGTTTTCTTACCGACCGGCTCAAGCTTTTTCTTTTTGAAAGACTCCTGCAGGTTGGATCCTTGGTAGATCACTTTGTCCCCCAGGTGGCTCAGGTTCGGTTGGATTTGATTCCGCTTGTTGCAGTATTTTTGTCTGAGTTTGGTTACTAGACTTGGTTCCCACGGACTGGATCAGTTGACCGCTTTGTGTCTCCACGGGCTTGTTCAGTTTCTTCTCGAAGGACCATGTACAAAATTCCGTGCGAGTGGAATCTGCGTATGACGTAATTCCAGGGTGGTAATTTACGCCTCTTTGTGCCTTTTAGTTTCAGCACTGATCAGATAACGGGAAATAAGATTATTTATTTCTCGTTCGTAGCACTGATCTTAGAATAATAAATTGAACACTATTTATTTTTAGTGTTAATTTATTTACTATTGGAGGTAAATACAAGATAACCCGGACTCTGGTTATTAAAGCTTATTCCTGACTAGCCTTGTAAGAACTCGTTTATTTAATGTTGTTACATGGTATTTATACAAAATTTGATTAATAATAATTTACAATAAAGGTTTTCAATTGGTTGACCTGACATCATTTTATGTAGTTTACAATTTATAATTCTGCAAGCTTATGCATAAATGCGTAAGACTTGACCTACGATATGCATAATTGCAGTTTTGCAACTAAAGATAATATTACACTTTATAAGAATGTTGGTCAAACATTGCATTATTAGAATTAAAATTAAAATGAATTTATGCGAATTAAAAGTTTTGGTCATGTTTAATAGCGAGATTAAACACTATTTACACCATGAGCGAAACAAGTTGTATGGATTAAATTTGGATAAAATATATTGTAACGGTCCAACCTGAGTAGCTTAGAAGCCAGAGTTCGTTGGAAATAAAGAGAAGACTGAGAATAACATTTATTTGCAATATTCATTACTTTTATATTACAATGTAAAACATCTGCATATGTAATTCATGTACTTTAATTATTATTTACAATTTACATCAATTAAACAATAAATCAACGAAATTCTCCCTCTGAAATGGGACGACTCTGGTTAACCGACCCCTATGGGACGGCGCCTGGCTAGTGTCTTTTGGTTGGTAGCTTGTTATAGCACGGAATTTCCCCGTTGCGCTGTGATTTCGGATCGACCGGTTATGGATGGAACGTCCAAAATAGTGTTTGACTGGTTTCGCGTTTCTATGAACTAAAGGCAATGTTTGTGTACACAAAATTCATATATACAATCGCCCAATAAATTCACAGATGTCTCTAAAGAATTAAGCTGCAAATAAACCGCTTTATGTGGTGTTTAGCATCGGCTCGTTCGTGACAGGTACACTGGAATAAAAACTGTTTGTGATCGTGTTTTGGCTTTAATTACTTTTTAATAAAGTAATTACAGAAATTCACGGGGGGAGGGGGAAATATTGGAATGTTTGAATATTTACAGGGTTGTGTGGAAATGAAAATTAATGTTCCAACTGATGAAAAACTTTACTCAACTTTTGAAAACATAAACTAAATTCGGATTCTGGTAAATAGCAAAAATAACTAGAAATTCGGGCTTAATATAACATTTAATTTAAACAAGAGAATTGTCATCTCTAGGTTAAAAGTAAATATTAAATAACTGTGAATTTATTACTTAACTCAAACAATAGATTTGTTAAAATCAAGTTCTAAATTCGGGTGAAGAAAATCTCTCTAATTTCAACAACATACTTGACATCTCTAAATTGAAATTAAATACAATAATTAGTGCAACACAATGTTCAGTTAAACAAGACTAGTCATCTCCACTCCAAGTCAAAACTATACACCTCCATCTCCAAGGCATCTCCAAGTTCAAATCAAATATCCAATATCTGGTAACAAACTATTTAATTTAAAGAAAAGATTTGACATATTCAGGTTCAAACCAAATACCAAGTTCGGGTTATGCATCTTTAAATCAAAATTGATAACAGGTAAAATGGATCAGGATTCAAAAGAATAATTTTTAACGAGTCTGAATTCAATTGAATGAAAAGTTAAACATGTCTGGTTTCAAATGAACAAAAAATTAAAGTCTCTATAGGTCTGTATTCAAATTAATAAAGTCCTCTTGAACTGGGCTGGTAAAGGGGTTTTGTACCTGGTGAATGAAGGAAGGAAGCACGGATTGGAATTGAGCTTCCCCCACACACTGCGTTTCGCTTCGGTCACTCCGCGTACAAACTTCCACTTGCAGCTCCTCCAGCGCGTTTTCTTCTAACCAAAGAAACAAATTAAATTTCGACCTGTTTTTATCATATATAGGGCAGCATCAGTTAGCACTAATATTATTTTTTCTGTACGAATTGTTTCCGACTGAAAAACCTTTGTGAGACCTTCATTTACGAATCTTGAAACTGTGACACTGTTAGTTTTATCTAATTTTTTCGTGCTAGTAATCAAAGATGTACTAGGTATGTCCACATTAAAAACTCCTATAATTAAATGTGCTATATAACGTCCATGTTTATCCGCAGTTTCATCAACAGAAAAGTGAATATAGTTGGTTCCTATAATTTTACGAATTTTACATGTTGATAAATAAATTTAAAAAAACGTTTATAATTCATGTATCGAATATTTAATAAAATTATACTCACTAGACAAAGTATTTTGTAATGTGATTCAAGGGAAAATTGGGAAGAAGTAGATTAAATTATATCAAAACCAAGTTGTATTCCCGTATTTCGACGAATATGAAACTGCTTAGGATCACATTTCGATATACACAAAGTGGGTGCTGTTTATTACACTGTGCCAATTATTCCATTACAATATCAGGCGTCCTTACGGCATATTTTTCTTGCTTCATTATTTCATAGTTCAGACCATAAAACATTTGGAAATGTAAAAATGTTTTCAAAATTAATCTCTGAATTAAAATGTTTAGAAAATGATGAAATTGAATTAAATATAAACAATGAAATTATTCGAGTATATTTTATTTTGGGACAAATTGTTGGTGACAATTTGAGTGTTAACACTATACTGGGTTTAACGGAAAGTTTCGGAGCAAATTAGTTTTGTAGATTCTGTAAAATGACTAGAAATGAAACTCAAGTAGCTAGAGGGATTGTTAACCTTGTTACGTACCAAGGATAGGTATGAATCTGACTTACTAGTAAATAACATTTCAGCAACTGGTATCAAAGAACGCTGTCTTTTCAATAACCTTAATACTTTTCATATATCGAAAATTTAGCAGCTGATCTGATGCACGACCTGTTCGAGTGGGCTGGCAATTTGGAAGTAGCTTTAATTTTAAATAAAATAATAATAGAACAAAAAATCATATATTTAGAAATACTACATTTTCCAAACCCCCATGCATAACAATGGAACAACCGAAAAAGAAGTGTTTAAGAATGTCCTCTGCTGAAATGCTGTGCTTTATACGGTATTCTGGGCTTATGTTTGTTCACCAATAATGTAATGTTTAGGTTCGTAGTTATTAAATAAAACACTATTTGGAGGAGAAAGTTTTAATGAAGTTCACGTTTACAAAATCTTTTATGAATTGTTTTTTTTTAATGTACATAGCAACCAAGTCGCTAAGTTACTAATAAAATAATACAACCAGGTTGCTACAGTACATGCGATTCCTGAGGGGAATAATTATTGGCAACTCTATATAAAACTATTATTGCACTTCTTTTGAGTAAATATTTTCCAATACAGTGGTGCGAATGGTTAAATGTTCTTATTCGGGAGCACCATGAATTGTTCATAAAACTATTTAATCTTCCACTTAAACCAAAACAGCATTTTATGATACACTATTCCTACATTATTAGAATGGTTGGTCCTCTCATAAACATTTGGTGTATGAGATTTAAATCTAAACACCGAGATTCAAAATTGAATTCTAATGTTGTTGCATCCAGAGTAAATATCACACATACATTGGCTATTAAACATCAGCTGAAGTTGTGTAATAGACTTATTTTAAACAAGACTTTTAACGACCAGATTGAATGTGGTGGTATCGAAAATTTTTGTATTTTTGAGTTACAATTAAGTAAAAATATTATTACTGATTTATCTTCTTGTGTCGATTTGTGTAAAAGTAAACGGATAAAAAAGTTTGGTACCAAATATAAATTAGAAGACGTTTTAATTTTAAAATACCAACAGGACAACCCTTCGTTTGGAGTAATTTGTCATACATGTTTTACAAAAGTAGAAATATTTTTTGTTTGCAAAAATTATAACACAATAGGCTTTCACGAACATTTTTGTGTATATGAACCGGAAGAGACTCTACAATTATCTATACTTAACCATTCTGAATTACCAGATTATTATCCACAACTAATGATTAACAGAGAAAAATTACTTGTTAGCACTAAAAGTTATGTTTAATTTGTATCTGGTATCTGAAAACTATATTAAAATAAGTGTATTTTCTGATCGTTTAGCGTGTTTAGTGTTTTGTTGTTTTTAATGTTTTTACATTTATTTTTCGAACAAAATGTATTTTCATACCTTATATATTTTACTTAATTTTAGTATGAAAACCATTTAATTCAACTATGTTACATGCTTAAATTTTTAAGCATCTTCATAATATTCCTTAATATACTGTGTGTGGTACCAGTAACCATAACATATGTTTCTTTTAAATATATTACATTGCAAGCTCTAGTAGCGCCTAGTCAGTTCTAAATATAAAATTGTGTTATGCGCTACCATAAACTTATTCTAGTTGCAGCAAGTGTTCATGCTTCAACTAGATATGTAACATATTTTAACATTAAACATATCCACATTGTAACACTTGCAATGTACTTTTAGCAAAACGGGTAAGCTTAGCTTAGCAATATTTTTTGTTGTCTATGTATGTGACATAAAATATGTTTGTTTACCCGTAATATTTTTTAAATAAATTTTGTTATATCTTTTTCTCAGTATAGTAATGTAATTTTCAATTTCTAGGTTCGAAAATTTTGCACATTGACTATGTGCGTTTCATGCAAAATTCAGTATATTTTTCGTTAATTTACCTGTTTTGCAGAAGTGTCGTAGGAATGTTCTGTTTACAGAAATTAGGCGAGAGACTCGAAAATTAGTATCCGCCGATCTTGAAAAGTTTGACAATTATTCGCGGAATAGAAAACATGTAAATGTGGACGTCGAAGTCTGAGATGAAATATAAAAATTGTAATGGGTATATATATCAAGAAAATAAATTTAGTTCAGAAAAATTGTGTACATCTGGCTGGATAAAATGGTAAATCTCATACCTATCATTGACATTGACACAGACCAGAAACAGCTGGTTTAGATCAGCTTACATACAATGTGAGTTAATTTAGTGTCATAGTACAGAAGCTGAGACCAATTCTTCTACAATAAACAAATCTGGTTCTCGTATATAACAAAACAACTGCTTTATAACTTTCTTAAGGGTAGCAAACCGTCGACGTAAACAAATTGCTTCTTATATTTTTTGAAATTTTCAGTAAATACTTTGATAAAAAGATGTAAACATTGTTTTTTACCATTTAGCAATTTGAGTGTTCTCTTATACGCAAATGAAACGTACAATGTATGATTACGATATGCTACATTTTAACAAAGCTGCAAAAGTGCATCAGGTATACTGTACCTATACGCCAATGTTTACAAAATTGAATCATTCATCAAGTGGGCCCCAGAGGGCGTCAATAAGTCGTATTTTTTTTTCTTAAACTTCGAGAAAAATCGCATGAACGTCTGTTCATTCTTTGATATCTCCTTACCGGATGGTGGATGTTAATTAAAAGTAAAATGAAATCTTGACTCAATATAGGTACAGGTAGTTTATAGTAAAATTCTTAGAACCGTAAGTCGTAAAAACACAACGGTGGATTAATCATAATTATTTATTTAGGAAAAGAGTATTGGCATTTCGATAGGGTGTGTCATTTTCAAACAGCAAATACAGGAATGAAATTAAATAATCAATAAAGAGGTTAAAAATCTTTATTCAATTTTGACGTTTTAAACTGTCATTATTAACTTCATAACAACAACCCTAAATAATTGTTTATATGCTAGAGTGAGTTAATTTTTTTTATTTACGACTGCTTGTTTAAGGACTTATGTCATCCATTTGCGTAAGGTAATGAAGTTCATTATCTCACTAGTGAGATAATGGACTCATTACCCTACTCATTTTATTCACACAAACAAAACTGAAACTTTGTTTATCAGAAAACTGGCTGGTTGCCATAGTATTGAACAAATCTAATCTATCTCCTTCCTTTGATTTTAAAACAAAAGTATTTTAAAAGTGACTTGACATTTGCAAATAAATCAATGCGAAATGTCAAATATCATTTCAAGCAAACAAATTCGATTTTTTAACAAACTTTGAGCAGTCTTAGATAAAATTTTGTATGTCACACGTGGGATAATGCATTATTATGGCACTCGTTTGATTAAACCAATCGGTCTACGATCTCGTTGTGCCATTTTCAAATTCGTGATATAAAAACGACTTTATCCCACTAGTAACATAAAAAATATTAAATCACTCTTAGAATTTTAAGTCACTGTTTGAAATTAACAATGCATTTTGCAGATAATAACATAACAAACGTATTATTATACGTATTTATTGGTACGTACGTATTACTAACAGCAAACTCATTACAACATTACTAATTATTTTTGCAATTGAAATAAAATTTGGAATCCTTCAAATCACTGAAATGAAGCTGACGACTACTACTTGAGTAGTTTTTTATTATGCCAAATTAAATGCATACATGGACGGTGTTCTGCAACAACTGATTAAGCCACAAACTAAAGTAAATTAGCAAAATGTATTATATTGCTTTAGTAAATAAACTTTTTAGGTAAATGGTTTTTATTTATTTTTTAAATTACGTATAAACACAAATGAACAGAAACTGCTTTATTTAAAAAAAAACGATTATTCAAATAAAAAAATATATTGAAACGGTAAACCGTTATTGCAAAATATGTATAATACAAATTGATTGTTTTGCAATAACCAACCAAACCACTATTAAATGTAATGAAAAGTTCTAACTAAAACAAACATTCTTAGGCAACTATTTATATTTAGTTTTTATCTGCTTGGTCCTCCAATTGATTTTCATCAATTTCGAAGTCTGAATTCTGTCCAAGACCTTCTACATCTTCTTCAAAATTTTCTCCTTGAATATGTTTTAAAAAATTATAAAACCTTTTTGCATCTTGTGGGATTAGTTGCAATTTATCTTTAAAATGTTTTATTTTTTCACGGACAACGTTCTGCCATCTGGCCACAAAGCAGGTAGTTCAATTTGTTTTAAAACTGGTTTTCGTCAATTTCTTGCTTTTTCAATATTTACCTCTGAAAATGTAGGGTCCGTTACGTGGCTTTTCATGTATACAATTGAAAGATTTTCTTTTTTCATTCAAATTACATGGGTATTCAGTCAACTGGTGTGACTTTTATTTGAATCGTATTTGCGATTTCTTATCGCCTTTTCCATGATTCGGACTGAAACCATATCATCTGCAGGTGTCACACAATTCGCAAGAAACTCGTCCTTTTTTCGGCAAGATGTCATGATATCTATGTAGTCGTTGTCGGTGTACATTCTTTGGTGTGTTTTAAGAATACACTCGACATCTCCAAAGTGCGAATCGTTAGGTAGGTAGCTGTGCCCGAAAGAAAAAAATTTAATGAAACTGATTCCAGAGAAGTATAATTTTGCAACACATAAATGAGCATCAAAACTAGCTTAATGCTTCTATTTTGACCCCCACAAGAATCGGAACATGAAATTAGGTTTTTGACGGGGGCTTGAACATTTTCTATTATGTATTTACGTAAACAAGAACCAACTTCCTGGTGCCTCTTCCTGCTTCATATTCTACCCATACATTAAAAATGTATTTACCTGTACTACCAACATTAATGCTCAGGTTGAACAAGTTTATTTGTCGTTTGTAATAAACGATTCCACTATTCCAGATTTTTTTTAGGTCATATGGTAATGTCTCCATAGTTTCATGATTCTGCGCAGCTTTTAGATCAGATTTCATTTGATTCATTTTATTGTCTGTCTGTGGGTGAGTGGGTGCGTCGGTGCGTTCCTTCCCCTATATGTCCGGAACCTCTTGACCGCTTTTATAAGGTTTGGTGTGTAAAAGTTTTTTAGTTACATGTAGTTCTTCGTAAGATTGTTAATCGGAACCGGAAACGGAAATGGAAATTAGACCTGTTTTTTGGTATAGTTATTTATAAACATTTTGAATACATAGCGTTGAAGTGCATCTGAAGAGAAATCAAATGCTATATCTTAAAAATGAAAGCCGTTACAAATTTTTGAAAATTTTAACTTTAATGCCCCATTACTCAAAAACAAAATATCCAATCAAAAACAATTATCATATTATTTGATAGTCCTTAATAAATTGATGCTGAGATGTTCGTGGGTTGTGGGGATCAATAAAACAGATTCACAGTCTAGAGTTTTAATTGCATAACGTTTCGGAGTAGACTACTCCTTCATCAGATGCCTATAATTGATTGTTATTACATTAAAGATAAAATACATTAAAAATTACTTACTAAAACAAAATTATGAACAGCTAAAATTTGTGTATATAACGTTAGACAAAGTACATGAATTGAAGTTAGGTTCAAATGTCAAAAAATACAGTTGTAAATATTACTTAAATTTTGGATATCTCTACGATCGTTCACAGCTTTTGATTCTTTCTTTATATGTATCATTTCTTTTATCAAGCGTTTTTTTTCGTTATTTTCCCGTTGTAGTATTGTAAAGTTGTTATAGTCAAATTGATGGTTTTTTTCCTCAGCGTGTTTTTTTAGAGCGGTGTTTTCTCGGTTTTTACCTTCGGTGCTATTTTTGTGGGCCTTAATGCGGTTTTCAATGTATTGTTTTGTTTGTCCTATGTATTTACCATCACAGTTTTTGCATGGAATGCTGTATATTACATGTGTTTGTTTTTTCTTTTCTGGGTTTTTCTTTAGTTTGGTGTACAGGAAGCTAAGGTTGTTATGGTTTTTACTGGCTGTTGTTAGGTTGTATGGTTTCAGTGTATGTTCCTCTAATATACGGCATTGGGATTCGCTTTATTTGAGTTTTTTTTTTTGTTATTTTTGTGTGGTATTCCTGATGGATTTGTTTTTTTATAATGTTATTAACAAAATTTGTTGGGTAATTGTTGTTACTTAACGTCTCTTTAACTTTTTTTATTTGGTTAGGCCGATTATCGGCGTTCGTAAGTCGGATGGCTCTATCGGCTAAGCCAGAAACTACACTTTTTTTGTATTTGGAGGGTAAGTCTGCGTTACATTCAAATATCTGCCGGTCCATGAAGGTTTAGTGTACCATTTGTAGTTTATGTGGTTTATCATTTCTGCTTAATTGAAGGTCTAAAAAGCACAATTGTCCATTGGTTTCTTTTTCAAGGGTGAATTGAAGTCGTTCGTGGTAGGTATTAAATGTTTGCAGTAGGTCCTCACATTTGTCTTCTGGAATTAAAGCTATGATATCATCCACATAGCGCTTGTACATAGGTATGTTGAATTTACATTCTTTTAGTTTAGTCTCTTCCAGATTCTCTAACACTAAATTAGCTACTACTGATGATAGCGGAGCGCCCATCGGTAAGCCGAAAGTTTGTTCATAGTATGTGTCTTGGTATACAAAATATGAAGAGTTAAGGCACAGTTCGATGGCTTCTAAAAATTCCTTTTTTGGTAAGATTGTGTATTTCTTTATTTCATTTCATTTATTTTCTCGAATTCGTACTGCTGTCTATTGGGGTGTTAGTGTAGAGTGCGACTACGTCGAGGGATATTAGAATATGTTGTGCTGGAACGGTCTGACTTTTAATGTATTCTACGAAGTTCTAGGAGTCTTTTATATGGTATTGGGATTTGCCTACAACGTTGGTAAGTATAGTCGATAGGTATTTACTAAGATTATATGTAGGTGCTTGTATGAAATTGACAATAGGTCTTAGAGGTATATTTTGTTTGTGCGTTTTGGCTAGACCATAAATACGAGGTGGTTGTGAGTTGTGTATTTTTAATTGCCTGGTTGTTTTTAGATCTATGATTAATTCTTTAGACCATTTGCTGATCATACTGTTGTTTAGATTTTGTTGTTTTGTTGTGGGATCTTTTTCAAGTGTTTTATACGTAATGGTGTTTCCTAACAATTCTTTCATTTTATTGTCGTAATCGGTTTTATACATAATAACTGTTTGTTTTGCTTTATCTGCATTTATGATATATAAATTTGGGTGACTTTTTAAAAATGTTTTTGTTTCTTTAATGTCTTGGTCTAGCCTCTTTTGTTTGAGTGTTAACTTTTGTTACCTTAGCTTCCTGTACACCAAACTAAAGAAAAAACCAGAAAAGAAAAAACAAACACATGTAATATACAGCATTCCATGCAAAAACTGTGATGGTAAATACATAGGACAAACAAAGCAATACATTGAAAACCGCATTAAGGCTCACAAAAATAGCACCGAAGGTCAAAACCGAGAAAACACCGCTCTAAAAAAACACGCTGAGGAAAAAAACCATCAATTTGACTATAACAACTTTACAATACTAGAACGGGAAAATAACTAAAAAAAACGCTTGATAAAAGAAATGATACATATAAAGAAAGAATCAAAAGCTGTGAACGATCGTAGAGATATCCAAAATTTAAGTAATATTTACAACTGTATTTTTTGACATTTGAACCTAACTTCAATTCATGTACTTTGTCTAACGTTATATACACAAATTTTAGCTGTTCATAATTTTGTTTTAGTAAGTAATTTTTAATGTATTTTATCTTTAATGTAATAACAATCAATTATAGGCATCTGATGAAGGAGTAGTCTACTCCGAAACGTTATGCAATTAAAACTCTAGACTGTGAATCTGTTTTATTGATCCCCACAACCCACGAACATCTCAGCATCAATCTATCAAAGGGAATACGAAGAACAAGAGTCCTTAATAACTATAATCAAGTGATGTAAAAATATTTTTGGAAATTTAAAAATTGTAAATATACTAACAGTTCCAAATTTTGGTCAATATCATTCCTCAAAAACTGACCACCCCATTTTGTTTAACTTTTTGAGCCGATAGAGCTTGCAATGAGCTACAAAATTTGTTCTTTCCTAATTTGCCAAATTTCACTCTGACGCTCTCTAGGAATTTTTGAAAATTTTGAAATTGATTAATTTTTTATTCAAAAACGCAAACGCCGATCTTTATAAACTTTTATCAGTTCGATAGACTATTTAAAATACTTTATTAGGATGAGCGAAGATTTTCAATTATTTTAAAAATTACGAAAAAATGGGCGAAACAGGTCGCTGGTACTTTCCCATACTTTTTACGTTTTAAATATTCTCGCGTCAAGAAGTGATGAATATTTACATCTAATCTAGCCGGCACAAGGCGCTGGTTACGTAGGTACGGACGGCGCGTGCTCCTACTTCGTAAAAGGCGCTAAGATAGTTAATGCGCTTACGAAAATAGTTATAACAACCTTATTTATAGTTATCAACAATATGCAAAAAATGAAAAATATTTTAGTTTATTAGAGCTAATTGATAGGCGTAGTTAAAATCACGTAACTGCCGGAAAACACGTTGTTGATATTAAAAAGTATCGTTAGTTTCCTTAATTTTCAAAATAGTTGAAAATTCTCGCTAATCCTAATAAAGTACTTTAAATATTCTATCAAACTGATAACAGTTTATAACGATCGGCGTTTGCGTTTAGGAATAAAAAATTAATCAATTTCAAAATTTTCAAAAATTCCTGGAGGGCTTCAGAGTAAAATTTGAGAAATTAGTAAAGAATAAATTTTGTAGTTCATTGCAAGCTCTATCGTCTCAAAAAGTTAAAAAAAATGTTGTGGGCAATGTTAAAGAAAATTTTCTTTGAAAATGTCTAAAATTTTGAGCCGCTTGTATATTTACAATTTTCATTTTTCCAAAACTATTTTTACGTCACTTGATTATATTTATTAAGCGATATTTAATAATATAATAATTTGTATTGATTGGATATTTTGTACTTGAATAATCGGGCATTAATGGTAGAATTTTCAAAACTTCGTAGCGGCCTTCATTTTGAAGATACAGCATTTAGAAAAAAAAATCATCTTATTTGTATAAATGCACTACAACGCTATGTATTTAAAATTTCAAAAAAATGTTTAGAAAAAAATTGTACCAAAAAACTGGTCTAATTTCCGTTTCCGGTTTTGGTTCCGACTACCGACCTTACAAAGAACTACCTGAAACTAAAAACTTCCCCATACCAAATCTTATTAAGATCGGTTTAGGGGTTCCGGAGATATAGAAAAACGAACGCACCCACCCGCAGACAGACATTTTTTAAAACAACTTTTTTGGGTTTCTTGGATCCGAAAACTCGTATTTTCGTTAAAATTTGAAATTCGAAAATTTGTATGAAATCCTTACTTCCGTAGAAATATGGGAAAGTAAAAATATACAATACACTAGCTTGTGTACGTATTTCAAAAGCGTTTGTGCAAAGAATGTCAGTAGTCTACATGCGTGAACCCACGCCTCTTATAGTAAAGGCCCTCGGTACAATCCTGAACACAGGCGTTATTTTTTAAAGTGCAGCTTCTTTGACGGCAGGTGCAACATGCGATAGCACGATAACGGAAGTCCTGTAACGGATGCGCCGCCATCTTTCTCGTGCATCAGTAGTGAATTGGTCACGAAGTGGATTACACACAGATCACACAACTCTAAACGAGTGTAGTATATTGCTTTACTTATATAGCAAGTCTACAAACGGCACATATAGTGAGAGATATGATTTATACTATATTCGATTGAAGATTGAATTACTTTTGAATAATATTTTCTTTCCACAAAAACAAAAAAAAATAATCGTTTTAATTTAAATATTGACATTTGAAACACAAATACATAATAACATTTGTATATAAAAATAAATTAGAAATTTTATCAAATTTCCACGTAAATTAAGTAAACGGTAAAAGTCGCTTCTTTCATACATTTTTTTTGCGTACGACTAGATCATACATATATTCTTGTTAAGTGCGTTTTTTGCTATACAATATGGCCATTTACGAAAGTTTTGACCAGTACCGAACTTTTTTTGTAATAAAAAAAACTCCCGGATTGCCAATTTTTAAATTAAGCGTTTTTTAACACTTACAACGTAATATCTCGAGAAGTACTTTGCATATCGACTAGATTTTTTTAAAAGCGCTGTCTATGATCTCATTTTAATTTCCTAAAAAAATTAATTTTTGCCTAAAGAAATTACGAATATGACTCTATGCTTTCGATGTAGTGAACTTTTTACTAAGCGAAAAACATTTTTAATTGTAGAATTTCACATATACATGCAGCGACCAATATTTAGAATGAACCTTGAGAACTATTTTAAAGCAAAATATATATCATGGGGCCATGATTTTGATGGTATAAATTTTTAATCGCAACGATGCAACTATACTTAATATATGTATACTTATACAGTGAGTTATTCTTTTTTGTATACATATCAGCTATGTATACTTTTATAAAAAACAAGTCAATGCCTTGTTTTACTGCAATCTATAGGCAACCAACTGCACAGAAAATAATAGAGAGAGAAAGGTTATTCCTGATAGTGTGAAGTTATGTTCAATGAGTATGTTTGTGAAAAAATGCAAAATTATTTGAATATCAAAAATTTTTTAATAAAACTATTATTTTAAAAACAATACACAAATTTTAAGCTAAATTCAAAAAATCAAAACTAATTGCTATTAATTTGACATTAAACAATTTGATTACTGTTTCCACAGTAGACAATTGTTTTCAAAAATTGAAAGCTTTGAAATTTAGTGTATAGTTGGTTGCCTACAGATTGCAGTAAAAAATGCCTTGGCATGTTTTTTATAGAAGTATACATAGCTGGTATGTATACAAAAAAAAACTCACTATATATAAATATACTTTTTAACTAGAGATAATTGATAGCCGTAGTTAAAACAACGTACCTACTAATTACATTAAAATCAACGTTATCAAAATTTCGTAGCGGCCTTCGTTTTGAAAATGCAACATTCGGAAGAAAAACATTTCATTTGCCTTTGGATGCAATACATTTCTGTGTTCAAAATTTCAAACAAGTTCTAGTTTTCAGAAAAATATTTTTCAAAAACTGCCCGCACAATTTCTTTTAAACTTTCTGAGCCAATAGAGCTTGCATTGAACCACAAATTTGTTTTTTACCAACCTCCCAAATTTTACTCTCTCCTTTCAGGAATTTTTGAAAAATTGAAATTGATTAATAATTTATTTAAAAACGCAAGCGCCGATCGTTATAAACTTTTATCAATTCGATAGACTATTTAAAGCACTTTATTAGGATTTGCTAGAATTTTCAAGTACTTTACAAATTAAGAAAAAAAAACGATACTTGTTAATATCAACAACGCGTTTTCCGGCTTTTACGTGATTGTAACTACGCCTATCAATTAGCTCTAGTTAAACAATATATTTTTATTATTTGCATATTTTTGATAACTTCCGCCGAAGCGCGCGCGGGCGCTTACCTTGCTTTCACGTAGTTGGTTGCTGCTTCTATGGGTAGAGTTACGGTACGAAAACCAACTGAATAGGCTATCGCAAATTCAAATTCCCGCTGCTTGTTTTCTTAGAAATCTAATACTCGGTGAACTGAATAACGTTATAAATATTGCAACTTACACGTTTGCAAATGCGGTAAGTATTAATATCTGGTATGAGTCCACTCGAGGTTGTTACAGGTTAAAATTATTTCTATGTCTATATTAGAATTTGTGCTATGTTAAGTAGAATTGGCAGCATGCATTTGTAGTTTTTAAATGTTTCTTGGAAGGATAGTTGGCGTCCCTGTTCGCGCTGAAATATTTGAAGTTTTTATTTTCCTGTTGGACTATCAGGTGGGGAGGAAAATCTCTTCATTTTCATTGTCACTTTTGGTTTAGCAGTTTTGCAGTGCAGTACTTTTGTCTTTTGGTTGACTGGGTTGTCGCCATATTTCTGTTTTAGAGGATCTAACTGCATCTGCAAAGTTTAGTGAATTAAAGTGTTTAGTTGAATGAAATATTGTGCGATTTAGTTCACGAATTCGTTTTAATAGTTTATTTTACTGCTTGAAATCAAGATTACCTTTGAATTGAAGCCACAACCAGACCTAGTGGTAAGCACATGGTTTTTCCTCCTGATTAGTGCTAATTTCGGTATTTATTATTATTCTTAGGCTTCTTCTTCGTCGCTTCTTCTTCTTTTCTTCACTTCTCCTGCTCCGTACGTTCTTGCGACATACTGTCTTTCGTGAGTCGATCATCACTACGTGTAGCTTAGTGGCTGCCGAGGGACCCTGTGGAAGCCAATCAGAGGTCAACACGAATATTTTATATTGCGATCACCACCTAGCGTACCTACTACGAGTGCTTCCCAGTCGTCTCTTGGACCGGGCAACCGGCCCCGGCCACACCAGTGCTTACGAGCCGATCAGCCTTACGTTTGGACCTGGTGGAAGTGTTCCGATCTTAGTTGTGGAGCCACCGAGACCTAAAGTAACCTGCCTGGAAAATCTGTGGAAGTCGCCCTCAGGTCATTTTGGGTATTAGTGCAACCACCATCAATTGTACCTACTTCCAGTACTCTCAGACTTCTCCTTGGATCACCAGGTCAGTTAAACGTGTCCCATCTTATTTTTGCCTGCGGCATCTTTCAACGATCAAGTCCAGGTCTAGGATTAGAGTCTGCAACACCAGATAAACCTTTAGGCGGCTACAACATTAAGTTATTGATTCATATATTGATTTGGAGGTTAGGTTCGTCGTGTAAATAGTTTTTTTATACATATTTAGTTATAATAGGGTCACTTACCTGTCTTTGTCTGTACATTAAGTGTAGGCACATAGGTTGAAGCAGATGTAATCACTCACCTTACTTAGATAAGTAAACGAATACATATTAGGGAGCTGCACTTTAACATTGTCAGTTAATTATAATTTAGCTCTGTTGTTTAATTTACAGCGACCTTGACAATTTTATTATAGTAATTAAACCTGGCAGCAGTGGCTGTAGGTCCCCAAACGGGAGCTTAAGTAAGAAACTGATTAAATTCATATTTGTTTATTATACTTTGATTTTATAAATACTATTACATAAACATTTTAACTGTTACAAAGCTACAAGGAAGGTTCTTGAAATCATAATTTCAATTTGCTTTCATTAAAAAGGAGAACCATCGCGGAACTTATTGTATTTGGTTATTTTAAGCGTCGTTAAACATTTTATTAGTTTACTAGGTGCGTTACGCGAAACCGGAGAGGCCTCCCCCGAGTAGCTTAGCCATCTTACGCGGTTCTGCTTAGTTCACTAATTAATAAACTAGCCTTGCGAATATTTGAATTCCAAAGATTCAATTAAGGGAAGTTTCGCTTGGTTGCGTTCCGTTTCTTTATTTATTATTAATTCAGCATTGATTGATTAACATTTGGGTCTTGTACCTAAATTATTCTTTTTCGTTTACAAGAAGGTTTCCTTGTGTTTACCTTAATTATTTACTCAATTTATTAATACTTCTTAATAACTTTTATAACTTTCATTACAGAATTTAATTGATTGTAACCAGTGAGTGGTTCTGCTATTAATAGTTTCGAAACTAATATATGTTTTATGTGTGCATAGGTTACCATAGGTATAATCTTGTTAATCGTTATATATATATATATACATTTATGTAGTTGTGTGTAGTTTATATTTGACCTTAAACTTGAATTAAATTGTCCGCTCGCATCTTGCTGTTTTATTTAGATTCTTTAGGGGTTAACCTTTCCTTTGGAGCGTAGGAAGGTGAGTACTCTGGGTTGTTTTTGTAAGTTCCTGGCGCCCAAATCAAACAGCTGGACCAGTACAAAAGGGGACCCATACCCAACGCTGACTGAGTTAGTGGAAGCAACCTTTTTTTTCTACACCCTCAAAGGTCCAAATTTTCCAACAAACGTTTCTCGAAAAAGCGTGTAGCAAGGTCCACACTTCAAATTTTTAATACTTCTATTGTGTCATCTCAGCGCTGGCAAGAGCTAGAGGTCTGATTTTTCAAAATATACACCGAAGTGCCCGATGATCTTAAACACATTTTATTTCTTGTTATTTATTAAACATATTGATTCAACTAAACAAATTTTTGTAAAAACAACTGATGGTACACATATTTAAAGCACATTGCTTTGTAATTTTCACTTCGGTGGTTACCATTTTGCAACATTTTAATTACTCCCTTTTGGTAAAATGCTACGTTGGAATGAAGTTCATACGGAGCAGCGATCTTTGAAACAACGTCCTCAGAGTTCGAAGAGGAAGGTTCTTTGCAGGTATCTAACAAATTTATTATTTTTGATGTCGAGCATACATAGGATGAAAGCTTCGCTGACCCTCAAAACAATAAATACTTTGTCTATGAAATGCTTTTTACTTTCCCATACTTCTACTGAAGTAAGGAAAGTTATGACTTCATGCAAATTTTCGAATTTCATATTTTAACGGAAATACTCGTTTTGTGGTCCAAGGAACCCAGAAAAATAAGTTTTAAGAAATGTCTGTCTGTGGGTGGGTGTATAGGTGTATGGGTGCGTTCGTTTCCTATATATCCGGTACCCCTTGCCTGATTTTAATCAGATTTGGTATGTGGAAGTTTTTTAGTTGCAGGTACGTGCGATTCAGAAAAAAGGGGAATTAAGAAAGCCCGTGATTATACACTGTGTCTATAAAGTACCCCCCCCCCCCCAAACTAACTTTTGAACAACTTGATATTTTACCACAAAATTTGGTGTGCTGTAATGGGAAATGAAATACTATGTTTTAACCTATAATTAAATTTTGTATCATTTAAAATGGCGGCTGGGTGCCATTTTTAATTTTTCTTAATGAAAAGGGGCGTCGAGTGACACCTCACTTGACTGAAAGGATGTTGTAGATCCCGGCTGATTTTAAATTTGATATTTCATCCTTTGCGTATCAGAAACCGTTTCCCAAAGTTTCATTAGTCCTAAAGACTGTCTGGACTAATGAAACTTTGGGAAACGGTTTTAGATCCGCAAAGGATCAAATATCAAATTTTAAAGCAGCCGGGATCTACAACATCCCTTGCTCTTGTGGCTCAAACTACATCGAACAAACTGGTTGTTCCATTGAGTTAAGATTGCGAGAGCACAAAGGTGATTGCAAACACAAAAGCATCACAAAATCTGCGGTGGCTGAACATACTGGTTTAACTGGGCATAAGATGGACTTTGACAATGCTCGGGTACTCGCCAGAGTACCGCATTACTTCCCTCGTATCACACGTGAAGAAATTGAGAAACAACCTAACAACATAAACAGGGAGTATGATTTTAGACGCAGCAAAGCTTGGACTCCGGTAGTTTATCCTCTGAGGACTCCTAAGCATCATCGATCTCACGATCACGCTCCACCGGATCCGTCTTTGCCCAACGGTGACAGCCAACCAGAACTCCGCCGTTCTGTCCGACTGGCTCAACGAGGTTTAAATACCTCCGCTTCCCGGATTTGAATTCAGTGTTTTATTCACTCTGAAGATGCAAGCTGCAATGTCTTGCGTAACTTTACTTTGTATGGGTTCACAAACAGCTAACAGGCATAAGCCGATTAAGTATTATTGTCCTGGCAAACAAAAAACATTAACATCAAATCCTTGTCCGCCCCAAGGTTTAAATAAGCTAAGCACACGACCCTGTTTAAGCAGGCAGGGCCTACGAACAAATATTGCTCAGACTTCTAGAACAAATGCTTGTAAAGGCAGACAAGCTACAGGTCGGTCCTTACCTGATTATGCTGGGTGTAGTTCCCAAATGACGACGCAGTCTAAGCCGAACGTGAATTGTAATATTGACAAGTATAATCAAAATATTTTTGTAAATATGAAATTGTAAATACACTAGCTTCTCAAAATTTTGGACATTTTCAAAAAATTACTCCTCAAAAACTGTCTACACCATGTTTTAAAAACTTTCTGAGCCAATAGCACTTCATTGAACTACAAATTCGTTGTTTACTCATGTCCCAAATTTTAGTGTGACGCCCTCCAAGAATTTTTGAAAATTTTGAAATTGGTTAATTATTTATTAAAAAACAAAAACCCCAATTTGTTACAAACTTTAAACAGTGTGACAGCCTATTTGAAGTAGTTTATTAGGATTAGCAAGAATTTTAAACCATACGTAAATTAGGAAAAACCGATACTTTTTAATTTCAACAACGCATTTTCCGGAAGTTATGTGATTTAAACTACGGCTATCAATTAGCTCTAGTTAAAAAATGTATTCTCATTCTTTGAATATTTTTGATAACCCTTAAAATAAAACTTTTAGAGCGATTTTGTTCCGAAGCGCATCTAATCGGCTGTAAGGCGCGGTCGGTTACCGTGCACCTATCCTATGCGGCTAGCCGAAGTTATCATAGCACTATTCTTATACAGTACATGATATCGTATTGCACAGGCTGTCGCAAGTTCAAATCACCGCTGCGCTGGGGCGTACTGCAAATGTTATTTTAAGGACCTCCGCAAAAAATTGACCAAGCACACCTTACAGTACTTACTTAAATTTATTTGCTATCATGTCTAACGTCATTGATCTCTTTCGCTTTTTGCCAAATTTCATTTTGTCTGTTAAAAGAAGTTACAGAAATAAGTTTATGGTTTCCTTTAGAATCTGAGTCTTTTGAACAAATGAAACAATTTTTGGAGGTTAAAGGTATAGTTTTGGATTTGATTAATTTTGGTGCTATTAATGATGCTTCCCTTGATTGTAATGTTCTTTTGTTACGATTATAAAAAGTCCTAGTAAAAGATCTTCGGCACTGTGCATGATAAACGGGATTTTTAGATAAAACATTTTCTTTGCCTTTTAAATATAACGTTAGTAGAGATGACAAGCAATCAGTTTTGTATAAAACAGCATACACTAACGAACTAATTGAATCTTCAGTCACGGACTGTAAAGTTTCAGAAGTATTTTTTCACACAAAATGCAGTAGCTACTTGAAATCGAAATTTTCAATGGAAGAGACTAATTTTTATTTGAAATAGTCATGACACACCAAAACAAAAACAATATTACACTATTCTATCAGAAAATAATAGTGAAAAGACTAATAAACATAAAACTAACTAATAACATAACATAACTTCTTGTCTGCTGATCGGATCGTATGTTTAACTCGTCATAAGTTGTTTCAGAAACCACATGAAATATTTAATTTCTTCACTAAAAATAATATTGGAATGTTGGTGGAATTTACTCTAGCCTATGATGGGTACATTCTTAAAAATAAGATTAGTTACTCAATATGTGAAATATACTTTAAACAAATTTGGATTTCAGTAAAAAAAAATTTTTTTCACAAAATATGCAAATTCTAGAGATACTGCGCAACACTGGGATCATCCGGCTACTTTGGTGTATATTCCCCGAAAAAATCAGATCTCTAGCTCTTTCCGTCGCTGAGATAACACAAGAGAAGTATTAAAATTAAAAATGGACGAAACAGGTCGCTGTTACTTTCCCATACCTTTTACGTTTTAAATAATCTACCGTCAAGAACTGATGGAAATTGACATTTCCAGCCGATAAAGCTCACTGCAGACTCAAGGCGATGGTAACGTACGGGCAGCGCGCGCCCTTACTACATAAAAGACGCTAAGATAGTTAATGCGCTCACGAAAATGGTTATAACAAATTTATTTATACAGTTATCGTAAATATGCAACGAATGTAAAATATTTTTTTTATCAGAGCTAATTGATAGTAGTGCTGTCAAATCCGTTCCATTTTGAAATCCGGAGTTCGGATTTTAAATTATCCGGTATCCGAATAATCCGTAATCCGTCAGATTTTTACTATCCGGATAAAATCCGTCATGAGAATCCGCTATTCGGATTCATTCGAAAAATCCGCTATCGGGATTTATCAGAAAAATTCGCTATCCGGATTTATTTGAACAATCCGTTATCCGGATTTATCCGAAGAATCCGATATCCGGATTTTTTTTAAATCCTATATTCGGATTTTTTAAGTGAAAATCCGTTTTCTGAATTTATCTGAAAAATCCGATATCTAGTTTCATTCATCCGAAATATCCGTTCTGTGAATTTGCATTTATTTATTAAATTAAATGTTCAAGAAAATCAGGTATGCAAGCCGGGTTAGATAAAATGCTATCTAAACAATTGCAGTCTACCTGTGTTAAATAAACCTGTCTCAGTCATTCGGCAAAAAGGTATTTTTAAGCTGGGATAGTGGTCATTCATTTGTATATTTCTGTAGAAATTCTAAGATTTCTAAGATTGCCCCTGGTCAAATGCAATGGTACCTCATTATTGTACCCTAGCGTCGTCGGCCTTGTAATTGTAAATGTTTTGCGACAGTAATTTTCATACATTTATTTAAAAAAAAACGAATGTACAAATGTGGAGCGAAAATGTCATTTCTTTTAATTTAATCTTTTAATTTTTAGATAATAGATCACTTTCATTGAAGTTTGAATTTAGTTTTAAAATTTAAAACGTACATCTGCACAGCCGAGCCTTGAAAGAAGAATTTTAGTATTGTAATGCCAAAACATTAACCTGCGATAATTTTATTTATTAAAATTATTAACAGAGCTCCGAATACAATAACATTTATATATAATATACGTAAACAAAACACTAGAATAGACATTTATGATACAAGTACCTAAAATGAGTGTTTTCGGCACCTGGGTTGTCGAACTCTGTTACCGCCAAGTGCCCAAAACAGAAATTCCGCACCTGTGTCATGGAATATTTTTGACGACCGTTAAAAACTTACAAGACTAAAACGGAATTAACACTTTTGTTTTAATTGTGAATCAATTGTCAGATAAATGTCAAATCTGAAATCGGTCACTTAGTAAAGTTATGGTCATACTTTTTGCGATTTTCAATAAAAAAATGAAATAGTATCGTATGCAATAACGCCGAATACAAAAACATCGGTTGCAAATAATTATGTATGGTAAAATTTTTTTTGCAGTTGGCCTTTATCACTGTTTTCATTGGAAACACATAAATAGAGCATTAAAACTTTCACACAAGCGCGGATTGACGAGGGGGATAATAGGTTTAATTGCCCCCTCCCCTCCCCGCCAAGCAAACTATATAAATTTAAAGTTAAGGGCTACTTGTTGTATTAACATTATATTGAACGAAATTCGATGGCGCTTAACAGTTGACACCACTATTTAGGCGACACCCTACAGTGAAGCATAGAGTCGATCAAACCAAATAACTACCCAAAAAATGTTTGCAAAAAATATTGCAAGTCCTGTAAAAATGTAAACTTGTAGGGACACAGAAATTTCAGCATTCCCCTAGATTATCCAAGCCGGATGTCGAACAATGACTTTCAAAAATTATTTAAAGCTTAGCGGCAAAATTTAAAGTTGAAACAAGTACACAGCAAAATTCCAAAATGTTTTTCCTTAAACTAACAATTTAGCTAGACTAGTCACTAGAATTGCCTTATCACGGGTCAATGCACAGCCTCGCTTTCATTGCCTCTAGTTTAAAATTAATAATGTTGATAATGCAAGGGGTTGTTAAGAACAGTATCAAGAATCCGACCAAGGACGACTTAAATAAATTAAATTGTTAAATAAACCATTAAGAAGTTTATTTTATGGTTAAAACATTAAACAAAGACTGCAGCTGAAAATCCAAAATTGGATGCTAAATTATCACAATCTGCTTTATCTGCTTATGTTAAATGTATCGAGAATATGTTACCGCTTATCAAAGATATGTTACACATATTGTAAACTCTGCCTGTAAGGAATCTTAAGATTAAAATTGTGAAAAGAAAAACTCGAAAAAAAAACATGGAAAAAAGACCAATGTAAAAAACAGGGAAAATCCGAGGAACAAGAAGCCAATGGAAAAAAGCCGACGAAAAAAACCTACAAAACTATAAAATATGAAATTATTTTTATTTTCTCTTATCGTCTGTATACCAACCGTTATATGGCATGCACAAATATAGACATCTCACATCTAAGATCGCTTTGGTTGTGAATCGAATCCTGAACCCGCCCGCCCTAATATGAATTTTATTTTTTATATTATGTTGGTAAATAACGTTTGTGACTTGACACATATACAGGGGAGATTATAAACTTGGAATCTAAAAATATTTCTTTTTGTTCTCGCGGCGTTTTTCCACGACTTTTTTTCGCCTACCGTTCAAAACTTTAAACATGGGCCTTTTTATATTGCTGTGATATTATGACCACACTGGCGAAATATTTATAAAAAGATCAATTTTAAAATATTTATTTGATTACCTTGGCATGACGACTAGTTTCTAGTTCAGGAATTCTTTAATTTAAATTAGATAATTGGATTGAATAAAAATATAATAAATTGGCGTGGTTTCGCTTTGGGATATTTAAATATTTATGTAAGTTTGATGTGGTAATAAAACATGCATAATCTTGGGGGGGGGGGGAGTTCAAACAGAAAAATTTATATTAAAATATAAAACAATTGTTTGACATTGAAAGCTGGAATACATACAAGTTACTGGGGTAACGTAATTCTTCGGCTAACCTAAAAAAATACCAAGGATAAAGTTTATTAATTATGTCAAACTAAATTGGCAACTGAAATAAGTAAAAGAAGATATTAGTGTACAAAAAGATTGTTAAACAATTTCAAGGTGTTTAATCAAGACTGAAGATTAAGACGACGCGACGTAAGCAGAACACCATAGCGATAAAGAAGAGAAGGACGACCTACATAGAGTGGAGGAGCTGCAGAAAATAAGGTACTGTGTTAAAAAGAGAAGTGACTAAAAATAAAAGATAGAAATAAAGCTTTGTTATCTAATTTAATTTTAAATGTCAAAATTGTTTGATATTAATTTTTATTGTAAAAGATTATGCATGAATGCTTAACGTCACTTAAAAAGAAAGAACCAAAGGTCTTGCAATCAAAAAGGGAAGCCACGTTTTGTTGTTTATACAAGTAAAAGAACCCTGAGAATTTAAAAGAGTACTCAAGCCGAGATAATAAAATAGATCAATTTGTAATAACAGTTATTAAAATCATTGATTCCACAAGTGTGGGGTATTACATAGCAATATATTTATCTTTTTTAATTTAAAATACGCTTTCCAAATCATCCGGTCTAGAACAGCGTTAACTCAAAGAAACAGCATTTGTGTTTTATCAAAATGCATTCTATTTCTTAATTTTACATTCGATGTTATTCGCAATCCACTATATTGTTAACCCAGTGAAAGGGCTACAGTAATAATAATAAAATAAACAACTGCAGTTTGTGGATCTTTGTGCGTGGATTTTTTTCCTTTGATGTTTTCCGTACAATCGATGCCGCACTTCTGCAGTATCCACACATAGCAGTGCGGTAGCGTTCACGTTATCTCGTTTATTGATTCTCATTTCCTACATTTATTTTCTTTTAATAAATATATTACTTATTTACTTTGTGCATTTTCTAATAATTTTATTTTAGCTTTTGTAGGAGCAAAATTTTATCGAACAGAAATATATTCCAAATATGACATGCTATTTCAAAAACGAAAATTGATTTTGTTAACAGTGATCACTAGGCTTAGGATAATTATGTACTAAAAAACTTCAAAATATGCATGCAAATATGCATCAAAAACATCCAAAATATGCACTTAAATATACACTAAAAAGTAAACTAACTAGAAAAAAAAACATTAACGTTATATCAATACATATTTATTTTTCTATTAAAATGTACAAACATTTTTTAAATCCAAAATTATTTATTTAAAATTAATCAAAAAAAACAAAAACTAATGTAATATTATTATTAAATTATAAAGCAATCATAATTGCAACACCCCCGCTTCTATTCTTCATTTGTTGAAGGCCCGTATTTTTTGACAGCACTTCGTTTAATTTATTAATGAAATCCTTTTTCTTGAGTTTAATTAAACCCTTAACCATATCTTCTACTATTGCTACAATGCTGTCTTGTAAAACTGGTTTAAAATAGCACTTATACACTTTTTTTCTTTCGGCATCTTGAAGATCTTAATACACTATTGGAACTAGTAGACAACTGATTGTTGATCAAATGATGAATTGTTAAACTTTCAACTTTCACAGGTGTTTTCCCGTTAACCCAACAGGGCCACTCATCAAACCCTGGTAATGCTCTTAGCATTTCCAAGTATGCTGGTTTTTCGAAGCTTAACAACTAAGAAAGTACCTACCTATTCAAATGAATGAGTTTAGAAGATTATTTAAAATTTCTGGAAATTCCCAGACTGCTTGACGAAGTGAATCTGTACTTGATAACAAAAAATTGTATAAATATGCAATTTAAACATACAAATGCTGCAAATTATGCATTAATAATAAAATATGCATTTATTACCAAAAATGTCTAAAATATAATAATTATCCTAAGCCTAGTGATCACAAATCCCTTATTCTAACTAATTAAAATTTTAAATCTATTTTCTGAAGGAAATGTATATTTTATTAAATAAAAAGACAAACAGTAAAATTTGTCAAACCTTAATAGGTACTCAATTTGTTTAGGTCTCTTCAAACTTCTAAATGGAAATTCCCACCAAAATTCTTTTCCGAAGTGTTGCAAAAATTTTATTACAGGGCTAAATGCTAAATAAAACTGACAAACAGCATCAGGTAGTCTGTACTGTGCTCGTTAATGCTAAACAGACGTTTTGGATAAACTTTCCTTCGTGTTATTATACAACCAGTATTAATTTTTAAATCGTCCTTTACGCAAAAATAGATTTAAAAAGAAACTAGCTATGAACTGCGCCTGGACTTCCCCACAATTTTAACATAAGTATTCTTTTTTTGCTTCCATAAATATTTCATATCATGGAAGTATAGATGTAAGATAGCAATCACAATAATTCCTAAATATTGACGTAATAACTATTTGTCTAATTAAATCTTATTGGTAAGAATTGTAAGCTATTAAAGTATATGCACTTATCGCCACAAATTAAAATTTGCGAGTGTAGTCGTTTTGACTAAATAAATTTATAACATTTTAAAATTATAGCTGTCGTTTTTTCTGAATAGTCAATATCTTCGAGAGACATTCCTGAGTAGTAGTGAACGTCAATTAATCGGCGAGCTAATTCAGGCATTCTTTGTTAACAGCAAACCGTATTAAAAATAAAAAAAAAACTTTAAAAATGCAAACAAAATTGATATTTTAAAAGGTCGTATCGATATGCAAACACTGCAACAATCAAATTAATACCATCACATAATCTAAATATTCTAAAACTGTATTTTAAAGATTTGAATTTTAAAGTACGAATTCGCGGAATTAAGATTCTGCATACCTCAAAATGTATGCAATAAAATATTCTTCGGATAATCTAAAATTCGTATTATAATAAAAAAACTCAGACATCCGGATGAAAACAAAATCCTACATCTGAATTCGTATAGAAAATCCGAAAACCGGATCGATATAAGAAATCCAAATTCCGAATCGACATTAAAAAAATCCGAAATCCGGATCGCTATGTGAAATCCGAAATCCGGATTGCTATGTAAAATCCGAAATCCGGATTTTAACGTAAAATCCGAAATCCGGATTTTTAATATAAAATCCGAAATCCGGATTTTAACAAAATCCGAAATCCGGATAAATCCGAATACCGGATTCTTAGTCTGCACCATATCCGGATCTCCGTCTAAAAAAACCGGATATCCGAAAATCCGAATCCGGTTGCCAGCCCTAATTGATAGGCATAGTTAATTCACATAACTGCCGGAAAACACGTTGTTAATATTAAAAAGTATCGTTTTTTTTCTTAATTTTTAAGAAATTTGAGATATTAGTAGAAAACAAATTTTGTAGTTCATTGCGAGATTTATGGGATCAAAAAGTTTAAAAAATGCCGTGGGCAGTGTTTGAGAAATGGTTTTTTGAAAATGTCTATAATTTTGAGCCGCTAGTATATTTACAATTTTCTTCTTCTTCTTCTTCTTCTTTCAACAGCCCCTAATAGTCCACTCCTGGACATAGGCCTCCCCTTGTTTCTTCCATGCTTTTTTATCTTGTGCTAGTTGGTGCCACTTTCTTCCCGCTTTATTTTTGATGTCATCAAGCCAGCGTCTCTGAGGTCTTCCAACGCTCCGCTTATACTGTCGGGGTCTCCACTGTATTATACGTTTTGTCCATCGATGTTCGTCCTGTCGAGCGACATGTCCAGCCCAACTCCATTTGAGCTCCGCTATACGAGTTATGACATCTTTTACCTTAGTCGACTGTCTGATTTTCTCATTTGTAACATGATCTCTGAGGCTTATTCCTAGCATTCTTCGCTCTATTGCCCTTTGAGTTGTCCTGAGCTTATTTGCCGAATTTACTGTGATCGTTGTGGTTTCCATTGCGTATGTCATCACGGGAAGCACACAGCTGTCAAACACTTTTCTCTTTAGATTGATTGGCATATCTGCATTTTGTAATACATTCGTCAATTTTCCTGTTGCTGCCCATGTCATTCGAATGCGCCTGTTTATTTCCGCGATCTGATTTTCCCTGCCCAGTCTGATATTATGTCCCAAGTAAACATATTCTTCTACTTTTTCTATGTTCTCGTTTCCGACACTTATATTTACATCTTCTAGAGTCATGATTTTTGTTTTATTAAGGTTCATTTGTAATCCAATTTCAGCTGATTTTGCTTCGAGTTCTTCTAGCATCTTTTGTAATTCATGTATATTTTGACTAAATAGGACAATGTCATCCGCAAAACGGAGGTGGCTTAAATATCGACCGTCAATTTTAATTCCCTTTTCATTCCAGTTCATTGCCTTAAAAACGTCCTCCAGCGCAAGAGTAAACAATTTCGGAGAGATGGTGTCTCCCTGCCTAACTCCTTTTTTTAACGGTATTTTATTTGTTTTTAAATCATCTGTAATTTTGACTACAAGTGTTGCATGATCGTATATATTTTGGAGTAAGTTTCTATACCTTGAGTCAATTCTTGCATTGTTCATGGCTTTGAAGATAGCCCATAGCTCCACCGAATCGAACGCCTTGTTGTAATCGACGAATGCAAGATGTAGTGGTTCGTTATATTCATTGCATTTTTCTATTAATGATCGGAGGGATTGTATATGTTCGATTGTGCTGTAATTTTTTCGAAAACCTGCCTGTTCCGGTGGCTGGTAGTCGTCTAGTTTGTTTGTTAATCTATTTGTTACAATTTTAGTCAGCAGTTTATAGGGATGAGGTAGTAGACTAATAGGCCGATAGTTATCAATTTTTAATTTATCTCCTTTTTTATATAGTAATATCACCTGTGCGTTTTGCCATGTATCTGGTATTATGCCCTCTGTAAGACATTTATTGAGGAGTATTTTTATAGATCGTAGTGTAGTACTCCCCCCTGCTTTCATCATTTCGGTCGTAATACCGTCTTCCCCCGGGGCTCTACCATTTTTCATTTGAGATAACGCTAATTTTACTTCTTCATTCGTAATTTCGGGTATTTCTTCTGAACCGACATTCATAATATTTTCAGAGATCGTATTCGGGGGTTCTGGGTTTCCTTGTTTGTATAGTGTACCATAGAATTCTTCAACAATTTCCTTTATTTTTTGTTTGTCGTTATGGATGTTACCTCCTGAGTCTTTCAGTTGATGTATTCTTGGTCTCCCATTTTTATTAGCTGTTCTAAGAATCTTCATATTTTTATTATTTTCTATTACCGTTTTCACCATTTTTGTATTATAATCTCTTATATCTTGTCTAATTTGTTTCTTTATAGTATTGTTTAGTTCTTTATATTCTGGTGTTCCTTTACTCAGCTTCCTTCGTTTCGTCATAAGTTCTTTGGTTTCTTTTTTTATTTTTGTATTTGTACTTCTAGTTACGGTACATATCTTCTTATTCGCTGTATTTATGTTGGTTCTTATTTTCGTTTCGATTTGGTTAATATCCATTTTTTCAAGCGTTTCTTTGTCAAATAGTCTTTTATTTAGTTCATGTTGATATTTTTGTGCGTTTTGTTGTATTATTTCTGTGGTGGGGAAGAGTTGTCTTTTTATTAATTTCCTTCGTTCCATTTTGGTGTTTATTTCTACTTTGGCTCTCAGTAATCTATGATCACTGCCAGTGTCGAAATGATTTAGTACTGATACATCCTTCACAATGTGTTTTTGGTTTGTCAATATATAATCTATTTCATTCTTCACTGTTGAATCCGGACTTTTCCACGTCCATCGTCTTTTTGCTAATTTTTGGAAGAATGTATTCATACAGTGTATTTTCTCACTATTTAGATAATTTATTAGCCTTTCCCCTCGTTCGTTTATAGAGCCGAGTCCAAAATTTCCTATATAGGGACTTTTGTTATTTTTAGGTATTCCGACCTTGGCGTTAAAATCGTCCATAATAATTTTGTAGTGTGTATTTTCTGTTTTTTGCGCACGTGAAATATCTTCATATAACTCCTCTATTTCCTCATCGGGAGAAGTGCTCGTTGGGGCATAAACCTGAATGATCTGTAAGCTGTATCGTTTTGATATTTCCATAACTATATATATTACTCTTGGTGATATTGCTTTCATTTTAGTGACTAAATGTTTTATATCCTTATGTATCATAATGGCTATTCCTCCTATGTGTGTGTGTCTATATCTTTGTTGTTTTGATAAAGAATATGTCCGGTCTTTAGTGTAGTACATTTTTCTTCGGGTCGTCTAGTTTCGCTTAGGCCTAGGATGCTCCATTTTATGTGAGATAGTTCTTCTTCTAGTTCTTCTAGACGTTCACTCGACATCATAGTTAGGATGTTGTATGTGGCAATGTAAAGTTTCGTCGTTGGTTTATTTTCAGATAGTAATATTCTTTGCGAATTTTTGCCTCCCCCAGAATCCTTGAGGCGGACCTTTTTAAAGGTGTGGGATTTATCATTTAATGACCTACCCACCTGGGGTATATTTTCGTCTGTTTTGAAATTCGCCATGTTGTTTACAATTTTCATATTTCTAAAAATATTTTTTGAAGCACTTGGTTATACTTACTTATGAAGAGCTACCAAATGATAATATGACAATTTGTATTAATTGGATATTTTGTTTTTGAGTAATAGGGCATTAATGTTAAAATTTTCAAAAATTCGTAGCGGCCTTTATTTTCGAAGATTCGTCATTTGGAAAAAAGCATTTAATTAGTCTTTAGATGCAGTACAACGGTAGGTATTCAAAATAACAAAAAAATGTTTAGAAAAAATCTATACAAAAAACAGTTCTTATTTCCGGTTCCGGTTCTAATTAACGACGTTACAAAGAACTACCTGCAACTAAAACACACTAAATCTTATAAAAATCGGTCAAGGGGTTCCGAAGATATAGGGAAAAGAACGCACCCACCCACCCACAGACAGATATTTTTAAACCACTTTTTGGGTTCCTTAGACTCCAAAACGCGTATTTCCGTGAAAATCTGAAATTCGAACATTTACATGAAATCATAACTTTCCTTACTTCAGTAGAAGTATGGGAAAGTAATAATATGACAATATGTATTGACTTGATACTTTGTTTTTAGTAATCGAGCCTTAACGTCAAAGTTTTGAAAAATTTGCAGCGGCCTACATTTAAACAGTTTTTATTTGTTTTATCATAATAATAACAAAATAATAATAATGGAAAATTAAAAAAAGGCCCCAGTGAGAATTAGAAGTCGCGATAGCCTGTACAATAGATGAGATGTTGTACCGTAGCTGTAACTGTAAGCAGCGATAGCTTCGACTAAGCCGTCCTACTATGCACATCGGACACCAGACTATAAATCGCTGTAAATAGTTTATTTGACAATATATTATACATTTTATAAAAGGAGAGGAATTTACAACTTTCAAAAATTAATAGACGGCGTCACAGATAATTTAGTATACTAGGAAACAATCTAAATTGTAGCTCATTTCTGGCTCCATTAGTCTCTAGAATTTAGAAAAATTGGTGTGGCCAATATTTTTTTGAAATAGTAAAAATTTTGCTATTTTTCCACTTCACAGTTTCAGTAGTTCTAAAAGTTCTCGTAGCTTGTAACGTCGTCTACCCTTAGGGCATTTACAATATCAAATTAATCCTGATCTGATAACTCGTTTTTGAGTAACTATATGCGTTAAAACAAAATTTTCAAAAATTCATAGAATGCGCCACAGTCATACAGAAATTAGCAGAAACTACCACGAACTAAATTATAGCTCCCGGCTCTATAAGCCTACAAATTAAAAAAATAGTGTGCCCGTTTTGAGCAACATTTTCTTTACATTTCCAAAATTTTGATATAACTTTAATTTTCAGTTTTCATGTTTCTAAAAATTCTAGTACATAGTAACCTAGAGCTATTACATTACCAAATTTGAACCCGATTTGCTAACTTTTTTGGGCAATATTTCTTTAAAATTTCCAAAAATTTTAAATAATTTTTACTTCGAAGTTTTTATGCTTTAAAAATTCTAGTACATAGTAACATTGTGCCCCCTAGAGCAATTTTATTACCAATTTTGATTCCGATTTGCCCACTCTTTTTTGAGTAATAAGGCATTAAAGTCAAAATTTTTAACAAAATCGTAGCGGCCGCTTTCTTGAAGCTAAAAAATCGGAAAAAAACATTGGATTTTCTCTACGGTTTTCTACAAGATTCCGTTTTCAGATTTCGAAAACAAAATGCTAGGAAAAAGTCTTACTTCCGCTTCCGGTTTCGGATTTGTGTAAAAGTTTATTTTTTACATAAATGTTTGATCCAATTTCATGGAAATCGGACCATCCCTTTGGGAATTATAGAAACCATACTAACACACAACAATGTTACTTAAAAACTAGTCAGAAGATTATTCAACGCTATATTACAAAAGTCAATAAGATGCTTCCATTTTCAACATTTGGCCAATCCAAAAAAACCACTCGTGACAAGAATTTTTTTTAGGGAATGATTTGTGAATTTCATACAAATTATTGCAAATTTCACTCAACAAAATCACCCTGAGCCGATTTTGTCGTGGAATTTTGACGCAACCGTTTCCATGGAAACGGCAATTCAATTTTAAAAAATTCTGGACACTTATGTAGGGCCTGAGGTGGAAGGGCAAGGCCTGGTGGGACTTGGCCGGTAGGAGCCCGCATTTCCTTGTATATAATTATGTTAAAAGAAAAAGGATTTAATGTAAATTCGAGTATATGAAGGAAATTGAAATTTTTTATTAGGAGAACATTTTTAAAAACAAATTTGATGATTTTTCCAGCTTATCTAACATGCAATCAAAATCGGTTGATTTTAACAGCTGTTTCTCAACGTCCATGATCATAAATGCCTCAAATCACTGCTGAGAAATAGACGACCTTAATCTGTTTTTGATCATTTTCAATTCACTAAAGGCTCTCTCACAGGAACTACGGTGCAATTAAGTGTTAATATATTGCTATGATATTTGGAGGTGTATGTTTTGACTGGGGTATTGTAGTTCCTGGAAGGCAATTTTGGGATGCTTGCTGCAATTCAATTTCCGATTGGAGGTTTGTGAGAACTTTAAGAATTTGATTTTCTAACTTTTAAACTCAGGGTTGCGTATTTTTGCTATAATTTCTTGTTATAAATTCTAATAATTTATATTTTTCATATTTGTGAGGTTTGTTTTTACTGAAAGAAAAGAAAAACACAATCAGATTGATACGATTTATATTTATGTTAAATTTAATTATAATTTAGTTCAGAATTGTTCAAAAGGTTTAATGTATAAGAAAGTTTTAGACTTACTTGTGTGTGCATCGATAAATGTCATTATGGATGTCAGTGTCAATGTCACAAACGTATAAAAGAATACTCATGGTCATGAGATTTATTTGTTTGTTCAAAAAATGGGAATCAAAGAAGCAAGACAAAAGAATGGAAAATTTGTTTGGTTAGTTACGACTCGTTTTTGTAAACAAAGACAGAGAAATTTATATCCTCTGGATGAATAAAAAGGAAAAACGAGTTTAAAAGTAATATAAAAGTGATTACGAATATAAAAGAAGAAAATACAACGAATTTAAACGAATTGTAAAAAAATCCAGAAGAATTACAAGTATAAAGCGATCCAGAAAGCTTCTCCAGTTGTGGTGGTGTTAAAACCAAGTCCAAAATAACATAAAAGCAGTCCAGAGCAGGATTCACATTAAAGGCGAGTGTTTGTGGTTACTTGAGGAACCAGCAGACTAGTGAAGTAAAAAGTTTCGACATTCATCGTTTGCGAGTGAACAATATCCCAGTAAGGAGACATTAAGATAAGTGATCTCTATTAGAAAGACGATAGTATTTAGTAAAATTGATTTGATTTTCGAAAACTTCATTTAGAAATTGATTTATTAAATAAAACCTTTTTTTTGTAACGTTGATATTGTTTTGTGTTTATTTTATTTCTTATTTATTTATTAATAACTTATCTTACAAGCTAAATAACGACCCTGAGAAAGTTAATAAGAGTCTCATACGAAATATAATTTGTGATTGCGTGAATTGCGGGCATTTAAGGAATTGTTTTCTAGTAGGTACATGCACACGCATATCATTGCAATATGTATTCATAAATTATAAAAAAAATTTAAAATGCTGCTGACTGCATATATTATAAAAATACAAAAAGCTATAACAACAAGCCACGCATTTGTTACATTGTTTCTTACAGCCTTTGTCGACTTCTTCGCCAACTTCTTCAGGAGATTGTTTCTCCAATGCTTCTGAATCTCCTTCTAAGTCACCCTTATTCTCAAGGTCAATACGCTGGTTCAGAAAATGTAATCTTGAGCTTAGTTCGCCTTTAAAATAAATAAATAAAAAGGATGTTGCCACATTCACTTTTGTCTTTTTGTGTAATTTTAGAATATTACCGAAAATTTAAAGTTAATTCTAGTATAAACACTCGTTCCGTACTGCAAAATAAACGATACGTAAAAAGCTTCCTGGGCCCCCGTATTTTCTAAACCCGGCCCCAAGTTAAATTTTAATGTCACTTTTCTTATATATTTTGACCTGCTCTGTAACGCCCTGCAGAGTTTAGGCGCGGTTTTTGATATACCCGGTATAGTTTTTTTCCGTTCTAGGGGCCCGGTGGGATTTTGCCCACTTCTGCCAATAGCCAGTCCGCCCCTGCACTTGCGGTATTACCTGTGATAATATTAAATGTCGTAGGCTCATAGATCTACCAATGAGATGGATAAATGCATCTCTAAATAATAAAAAGAGAACGATAAAATATTCCGATTTATGCTAAATTGCTCATTGTGATAAAATGATAGGATTCTATATTTAATGTGTCCATGCAAATTGAGGGGTCGCCCAGTGGTGTAGCCTGTATCATTGTACAGGCGCTTAAGCAACTGCAAAATTCCACCGAGCGCCCGTAAATGTTTCAAGCAGTGATAACCACAAACACTTGCTATTATTTCGATAAATGAGATATATTGTAAAATCAAAATACACGATGTTTGGTGTATGAATTCAATCTCGACGTCAATACATGTATGTTCTATACACTGTAATGTTGGAACGCCGTTTAACTATTTATCCTGAATTATGGAAAACAAAAAGGCCAATAACATATTTTTTACGCCAATAAATTTGTATTTGAGGTAAAAATAACATTTTCTGTCGTCAAAGAAACTTGCGTGGCTGCCTATAGTTAATATCAATTTTTGACGATAAAAACCAAATATAGGCGTCAAATACTATTCACCGACATCAACAAGTTTTTGTTTAGTTTTTAACGTGTATAACATGTTTGACGCTGTTAAAAACTTTTTTGAAACTAATAAACATTTTATGACATCATAAAAAATTGCATCGCAAACAAAGAATCAAAATCGTTGTGTGGCTTGCAGTATTGACAATTTTGCAATTAATTCAAACAGAAGACTTTAGCTAATGCACCATCTCGTTAGCAAACACACTAAATACGTTCTTATATTTTATTAGCATTTCTTAAAATAAGTTTTAAGTTTCAACTTGTTTAGTTTACATTTTTTTTATATTTAAATTGTTGCTTAGGTAAAATATGTTCTGGTTCCTGATGTTCTTTGCGCCCAAATGGGGTTTCACCAAGACAAGAAATCTTGTCTCGATGAGTAACTCTTGTCTTGTCTTTATTATCGAGACAAGAATTTTAATATTTCTTGTCTTGTGCATTTTCTCGATGTTAATTTCTTGTCTTGATTCGAGAGTCTTGAAATTTCTCGATACGCAGGGGACTACCCGAAATGTTGATGTCAAGAATGGCCCGGGATATTTTAAGTATTCAGGCAACATCGCAGTACCTGCAGAACAATTATTTTCAAAGGCAACAGTTACTATAAGAAAAGAGCGAAGCAGACCAATTTTCACTTTTGTATTTAATAGTTTCCTAAATAAATTTATTTTTTCACTATTTTTAATGCTACTGTTTTATAGAAAAAAATATTATGTGTTTTCAAGGATTTACTGCATCCATATCAGTTTGTTAGTAATGTAGTTTATAGTAATAAAGAACCTGCTTTGTATCATTTGCGGTTTTTCATGATTATACCCTATCTTTTCAAGATCAAGAAATTATCAATAATATTTGTTGATCTTGAAAATTGTCGACCAAGTAAAGTAAGTCTTGATCTTGTCTCGATTTTAATAAAGCAGTCTTGTCTCGATCTTGTCTTGATTCGAGACAAGATCAAGACAAGTAATCTTGAAAATCGAGAGTCTCGTGAAACCCTACGTCCAGGTAATCTTGTTCGGCAAAAATAGCGAACTCAACCTCAGTAACATGCGGGCGATTTATTTCCATAGCCTCGCGGCCCAATGTTAGCAGTATTATTTTCTAAACTTTGGTGGTTAGACCGTTGATAAAAAGCTATTCTTAAAAATATGAAAGTGTTTCACAACTTTAGTATGCAATCCAGCATTTTAAATTTTAAAGAACTGCAAACTAACTTCTTTCTATATTCTCGCAGTCACAACGCATTTCCTAAAGAAATAACATCTTAGATTGTAAAATAGTGTGAAAAATGATTACTAATCTGCTATCTAAAGAGCAACACGTAAAACCAATCTTCGGTAATCTCATAAACTCCTCACATAAGTACGATTTGAAATGTATGGCATAAACCGAAATTCATCGTGCATTCTGTGTACAGCCTAAAAAATTATTGATTTAGAACAGAAACTCTAGAATGCGGTAATGGTTGCTGTTAGACTTAGTACCTTTACAGACTATTATTTTTAAAAATAGTGTACAAAAAAGAGAAACGAGTAAATAAAAAGCTGTTTTGAAGCAGATTTTAAATTACACACATTAAGTATTAAAATGTATAACGCTAACCACAAGAAAAGCAAAAGCATTCTATTAGCAATTAAAAGTGAACTTGGCATTCTCTATTCCTATTTTCTCAAAATCATGTTTCAGAAATTATAACTTGTGAATTCTTATATATTTTATACAGGGTACCCAAGATAAGGTGATCTCGTAAACGGTAAGAGATATAGATTAGGTTAAATGAGAAGAATTACTCAGCATCTCAAGTACTACTTTGCTGCACATTCAAATCCTACAATTTTTGTTTAATTTTCAGTACAGACTGAAAAACTAAACTTTTCAGTTTTTGTGTATAATTTGGTTATTATCAAAGATAGCGCAAAAGAGATTTGACATTATTAAGACACTTTTTACACAGATTTCGAATCTCAAATTAAAATTTTTACAGGTCGTTCAATTTTCAAGATATTGACATTAACTTTGCTTTTTAAATATGCGCTAAAAGCGGTTACAAACAAATACTACTCTTCTCTGATTATCATACGATCATACATTTTTAATAGTTTTATTCCATGAAACATTGAGGTGTTTTGTTTTTTCACAGCCTACCATGAGCAAAGAATTTCTCGCTTATAACTTTATTATTTGGGAAGATAAACTGATCAATCCACAATGGAAACAAATGCAGCCTTTTGTTTTTTGTTTTCTTGTTTTTTTCGTTAATGTTCGGTGTACTTAAGAAAACAGGTTTTCACAGCCTACTATGAAAAAAAAAGGTTTCTAGCTTATAACTCCGTTATTTGTAAAATTAAATCCATTAAACCTTATATCAGAGAAAAGAGAAAAAAGAGCTCTATCTAATGATGACATGGCCGCCTTTGTCGCATATTAAAAAATACAAAGTTAATGTCAATATCTTGAAAATTTAACAACCTATAAAAATTTTAAGTTCTGATTCGAAATCTGTGTAAAACAGTGTCATAATAATGTCAAAACCGCTTTGCGCTATCTTTGATAATAATCAAATGATACACAAAAAACGAAAACTGAAAATTTTAGTTTTTCAGTCTGTACTGAAAATTAAGCAAAAATTCTGGGATTTGAATGTGGATCATAGTAGTACTTGAGATGCTGAACAATTCTTCTCATTTAACCGAATCTCTATCTCTTATCGTTTACGAGATTCCCATGCATGCACTCCTTATCTTGGACACACTGTATAGTTAACCGCTCTATTTTCCTGTCTACATTATGGAAAAGTTACGATATTATTCACGTAATAACCAATGGTTGCAAAATTAAGGATCTGTTTTGGTATTCACAATAACGCTATTTTAAGATTCCAGGACAACAATTTCGATAGCGTTACCTTCACTATTGCAATAAAAATGTAATTGTATGATAACTCGTTTCACCTGAGTCATCAGTCTACACAGAGTACAAAAGTAGTTTTACAGTAAATAGGTACTACCCACTGCTAAAATCACGTTATAATTAAAATCTAAAATTCTTTAATCACCGATATTTAAAACCAATTAATAACAGCCAGAACTTGAAGGTAGACATGCTGATCAATCTCAGGACTACTTGTTACAGAAATTATTTTAAAGTAAATACTATATTAATTTTGCAACTCAATTCTTATTTTAATTCAAATGTAAAATTCTTTTCTGCATGCATATAAAAACCAATAAATATCAACTAGAACTTGAAATTAAAAACAAGCTGACCATTCTCAGGACTGATTGTTACCCTTCAATCAAGCAGCAATCATTGTTAATTCAGAGGGTGCTGGGAGGATTCTGTAACTTCATGTGATGCGCATTACCAGTGCACTAATGAGGAAGTTGGGAATTAGGCAACTGGTTGTTTTATTTTAGTAAATTACGCTGTTAAAATTATAGTTGCTACGCATGTAAAAATTCTCCACTAAAGCATTATATTTCTTTATTTTATTATACCGCGCGACGATTAAAATTTTTGGTTATTTCTTGCTATAGAATATAACTGCATGTCTTACCTTATACCACGTATTACAATTGTCAAAATGACAATTAATTAATTGTAGGTGTGTGAACTAAACAAAGATACTACTTTGGTTTTTCCAAAAATTTTAATGATCACCATTATTTACTATATCTGGCAAGTGTAAATTTATCTGATAACTATAAATTTGTGGTAAAATTACACTCACTAACAAAAGAAAATACAAATAGTAATTGTAAATTGTAAACGAAGTTACTTACAGTTGGTAAGTGTCTGCTGATGTTACCTGAAGTAACAGTTTTAACAGTTTTCTGTACGACAACATCTGCCAAACAAAGATGCATGCAAAAGTATAATCTTGGCAGCAACGCATTTACAATAAGTAACCGTAAATTTAGAATAATATTTTTAAATTTGCAATAACAAAATGTGTGTTCGTGGGTTGTTTGTTTGTCCAGTTTTCGTATTTTTATGAGAAGCTTTTGAATAAAAATTTTATCCACAACTTACATACCGGGAGATCGAGAAAGGTTGTCCGAAAAAAACTACTTTCTACAGAGAGTATATCAATCTTTACATCCTCCACCTGTCATGGTGCTGTCATGTATGAAATGAAGTTAGCAATTTCTGGTAGATTCAAAAGAGGAAAATAATTATGAAAATAAGAAGTTATTTGCAATCAGTTTTAATTACAGTTAATAATGGAATTAATTAGAACATTATTTGTTTTATTAACTAATTAGAATATTAAATTTGACAAAAATAAATTAACAAAATTAGTAATTAGTCATTACAGTTCATGTTCGAAATGAGCCCCATTATTGTTGATACAGCACCCTACTCTTCTTTTCATGCTGTTAAAAACATTTTGTAGCTGTTGCACAGTTATATTTGCAGTAGCGGCAGTAATAGCATCCTTCAGTTGCTCAAGTGTGTGCATGGGGGTCTGATATATCGTGTTCTTTAAATTCCCAAAAAGAAAATAATCCAGGGGTGTCAAATCGGGTGACCGTGGGGGAAATGCAATGATACGATCGTCATAAAATTGTTGTATATATTGATTTGTTCGAAGGGCTGTATGTGCAGGTGCATTATCCTGCTGAAAATATCCCTGACGTAATTCATCATCGTGAAGCTGATTTATAAATGTGTTTAGAATTCCGATGTAGCGATCAGCTGTTACGGTATCTTCAAAAAAAATGGGACCAATTATGCGTCTTCTGGAGATGGCAATCCACACGCCAATCTTTATCGGATGCAGTGGAGTTTGTAAAAATTCACCAGGGGCCTCTGCAGACCACATCCTGTAATTTTGTTTATTTACGTAACCGGTGAGATGGAACCAGGCTTCGTCTGAAAAGAAACTTGAATCCAGCATTTCATCGTTATTTAAATTTTGGTTAAACCAATTGCAGCACTGCACACGTTTTTCATAATCGGGACGAAGTAATTCTTGCATTACTGAAATTTTATATGGGTGTAAATGCAGTTTTCGTTTTACTGCCTTTTGACACGTTCCATAGCTTAACCCTGCAATTACAAATTATAATAAATTTTATACGCAAAAATTTATAGTTTACAAAATACACACCCGTTTGTTGCGCTAACTGTCGTAATGGTTTTTTAGGGCTGCGTTCGATACGCGTCTGTATATCCTCTAATGTGTCCTGAGTTAAAAGGGTTGGTCTTCCAGGAGATTTTTGTGTATCTACACTACCCGTTGTTTGGAAACGATGTACGATGCGCTTTACATGCCTGCTTAGATTATCGTAATCAAAGTCGACGTCGGGGAAACGATTAACGAATTCATCTACACATAAATTTACTGAATATTTCCATTCACCATCATTTTCATTGCGTTGGCCATTGCGGAAATAAGATTCAATAATAAACTTGTTGTGTTCAACGGAATACATAACCTTAAATTTACAAACAATTATTACTGTTTTCAATTAATTGGAAACACTGTACTTACTGTAAACTTCGTTTAACAATCCCTAATTAGTATTGAAAAATACTATTTGTATAATAATAACAGCGTCCAAGAATATAAAGTGAAATTAAGAAACGTAAACACACGGAACAAGCATAAACAAACGACGGAACAAACGTATTGCGCAGTATGGCTAATATCACACTAGAAAGAAACATTGATAACTACTTAGAAGGTAGTTTTTTTTGTACAACCTTTCTCGATCTCTCGGTATTATAGAGGCATAATTCTACTATCGAGAGACGTCTTATGGTATTAATAAAACACATGGGTCTTATAATTAAGCCATAAGACACGTTAACATTTCCTTGTTAACATTTCCATTTATATTCACATTAAAAGAGAAAATATTGTCGGTTTTTACTCACATTCACATTGATATTATTTGTATTGATGTGGTTTAAGCCGTTTAATATGAAATCTTGAAAATTTAAACACTCGGCCTTGCGGCCTCGTGCCTAAACTTTTTCGCGAGTTTTATTTGCCTCATAATCCACTCATACAATAAATAACTGTTATTTATTCCCCTTAGAAATATTCAAAATTTTAAAGTACTCGTGGAGCAGGAGATACAGACTGTGGTACGCCGTTTTATCATTTATTACATAAAGCGTCAGCAAATCATATAAACTCATGAAATGGCATACCTAATGATAAAAATTTATTCATTTTTGTTTACAAAAATTTTATTTCCTCTAACGAAATTTCAAGTTTTGTTAACGAATTAATAAGAAACTTGAAAAAGGGTCATGCTTCAAGATTACAATACGCGTAGATAATGAGTATATTATGTACATTTATTACAAGAGTGTATACTCAAGCAAATTGTTACGATTATAGGAAAAGGCGAGAAGACATGGGAGACATAGGAGAAAAGATAGAACAGATTATAGGGCATAGCAATTAAGAAAGAGTAAGTTAAGAAGTACTAAAATAATTGGGTACAATGCACAAAGTGAGGTAGCCCATTTAGATGAAATTAAATGATTTATGAAACAAGGGAAATAATTATTACAGGTGAGTTTTATATTGATTGGAATGGTACTTGTGTACATGTCGTAGCCAGATTGTAAATTTCGTAGTTTTATAAAACGCCTAAGCAGATCATGAAATGAGAGAAGAACATAGAGAGATAATTACTGTACATTTACTTACGGTAATGGGATTTGAAATATGTACCGTAATTTTGCGAGATTACCGTACGTATTGCAACACTGAGTAAACTCTTATTAATGTTAGGTTAAACTACTGAACAGAACACGGAACGAAACCTGAGAGTTAATATGACGTATACATGATAACAGATCTTTAGAGTTCAGGAACATAAATAGGTTATATTGCCATCTATATTTAGGACATCACCCGCGTTGATTTGTGAAAAGTATCAGGGAGAGGGAGAGGGAGAGAGAGAGGAGGAGAAGGTATAATGTAGAAGGTAGAAGGTATTGTGAGGAGAAAGTTGATAAAAAAAACATTATATCTAAAGAGAATACTGAAAAACTGAGTGCCTGAAGATAACGATACAAGTTACACATCTGCTAGGTTGAAAGAGACACTACACCACTATTATATTTAAAAAAAGAGAGATAGACTTGGAAGAATTAGTTAAAATTTTTATCGAGTATTTTGTAGATAGTGTAGAAGATTCATGTTTGACCAATTCGGCAGTGTGATACTAATTTTGTTAATTTTAATAACTCCCAATTAATTTATGAGTTAGTGTTGGAAAATATTGTTTTTAGTATGCCTAACAAGAGTGGCCCAAATGAAATTTACATTAGTTTTATTAAAAAATGTTATGATGAAGTAAAGTGACCGATACTTAATTAATATACCAGTAAACAAGTGTCTAATACCAAGTGGTTTAAAGATTTCAACTATTGTACCAATTAGAGAAGTAACAAGATCTATTAACTGTAAGCATGTTAGATCAGTGAACATGTTGCCAGATTTCGAGATTTTGGAAAGAGTAGTATGTTATCAGTTGCTGCAATACATATATTACAGAAAATGGCATTTTAATAAATGTACAATCACAGATACAGACACACAGGTACAAGCACACGCATCTTCCCCACACACACCCGCGCGCACCACCCACATACAGGGCTATCCCGCTCCGGACTCGAACTAAAACTACGTTTCGTAGAACAATGCTAAAACCAGCGGCCCCTAACAGCGGATGTGGGTAGGTAATGTTTAATGTGAATACCCAGAATTGAATTTTAGTATTACATGCCAAGTTTGTAGTGTATCTGAATCAAAACAGTTAAAGTTAGATACAAACAAGCAATTATTTTTTATAAGTAGGAGAAGGTACAGGCGAAGTGCTTCGTCAACTTTTAAGATTTATTACTGATATTTGATTTTTGTTTTAGAAATTTTATGGAGTACAATTTTGTTATGGTTATTCATTACAGGAATTTCACCATACTGGTGTTATTTTAAATTGAAAAATATATTTTGTTAACGGAAATTACACTTTCGTTGACGAAAAACACTTGAGAAGTTCACATCGGGATCGCTCAGAACCATCCACACCAAAAACCACTGCTCCTACTTAAGCTGTACCCTGCCTACGAATCGAACATTAGCATTCGGTTTAAGACAAACCATCTTCACAGGCTCCACCAAGATCGAACTAGCCCCCAGCTCTTTCAAGAGCTACTAACCCGCTTCAGCGAACTAACAAACGGTTTGAAGGCAAACAAACCCAGAGTATATTTCCAGAGCGAAACAGAAGCCACAGCAGATCCCGTCGAAGCCCCCTAGCACCGTTAACCCCTTCAAGAGCGAAGCAGTGGCTACACCGGATCACGTCAGAGCACCTCCGGCACCACGAGGCCCATCAAGAGCGAAGCAGCGCCTAACCAGGTCTCGGCAAAGCCCCTAGCACCACTAACTCATTTTCAACAAAGCAACGCCCCACAGGGACAACCAGAAGAACATGAAGGTTGCCAGTCCAGTTTCTACGCGGGCCCCAACCTTCTGAAGTTCTAGCCCGAACCCCTTCATCATAGTCTTGTAATTAATTTGCTTACGTAAAACTTGTTGTTAGTTAACTTAATCATTGTTTGTAACGCTTTTACCTTCCTCGCTAGACAAAGTATAGCTATAGAGGAGATATTGGGATCGTCATGTTCGGAGCAAATGCGATGATTCAGCGATGTTTTTATGATTGATTTCATGAAAATTTTCAAACTCTAGATTTTAACGGAAATACATGTTTTAAGGCTCAAGGAACCCAAAAGAGTGTTTTTTAAAAACTGTCTGTCTGTGGGTGTGTGGTAGTGTGACGCCTCTACAGGCGAAAGTACTCGACCGATTTTAATGAAATTTTAAATGAAGAGGTGTATCGAAAATTGTAGTTCAAGTTAAACTTTTCAAAAAAATTCGACACTGGAAACAACGCGTTTTCCGGCATTTACGTGGTTTTAACTACACCCATCAATTAGCTCTAATTGACAAATATATTTTTCATTCTTTGCATATTTTTGATCTTCTTCTTACAGTGCCATACCCTATTCAGGGCGTTGGCTACCTCTCTCCTGTCTGTGTTTGGTGCGCGGCGATAGATAATTTGCACAGACAGACATAGGGGACCTACAGTTTTAACGTGGGCTCCGAACCACAGGAAGTGCATGAACTTCTTCTCCAGAGAAGTTTTCCTGGGGAAAAATCCACCTCGCTGGTTTCCCGTTGCCTTGCGAGGGAGAACGACCGAGCCGGGGATCGAACCCGGATCCGCTGCATTGGTAGCCCGCGCTCTTTCCACTGAGCTACGGCCGCTCTATTGATAACTCTTTTGATAACTTCCTAAATAAAGCTATTGTACCCATTTTTGTCTGACATCCGAAGCAGAATTCGTAATACGCCGGAGCGCGGCGGGCGCTTATCTTGCATTTGTGCAGACAGTCGCTGCTTCTGGGTACGGAAATCTATTGAACAGGCTATCGCAAATTCCAACTGCTTGTTTTCTTAGAAATCTAATACGCGGTGAACTGTACAACGTTATAATTATTAAAAGTTACACGTTTGCAAATACGGTAAGTATTAATATCTAGTATAGGAAAGTCCACACGAAGTCCACACTTCAGCTTTTTTCGCTTTGGGCTTACTGTCCGATACTCGACTTATGCCTAAAAGAAAGGTACATTTATGGCAAACAATTTCAATTCAATTCATAAAATAATCTTCTCGAATACCACTCAGGCATTTGAATTTTTCTCAGTTAAATAACTCAAATTTCTTGCAGATTGACTCAAATTGTGCAAATTTGCACTCTATTCGTCGATCTGCAACAAATTATCGGTAATTAACCGATAAATTTAAAGCTTATGTGGTATTACTATTAAAAATTTTAAATTACGGTTTATTACTTAAACACCAGTTAACAGATTGGAATTAAATTCGGTATGACAAAAGCTCTAGGGTAATACAATGTTACTATGCAAGAGAATATTTGTACAAATGAAAACTGTGAAGTGAAACAATTTTCAAAATGTTGGACATTTTCACAAAAATATTGTTTAACACTTGGTCATACGATTTTATTTAAACTTTGTAGGCATATAGAGCTAGAAATGAGGTACAATTTAGTTTCTGTCCCAGTTTGCTAACTTTGCTGTAACGCATTCTATGAAGTTTTGAAAACAAAAAATGCATACGTCTTTATTTAATAAACGAGGGATAATAAAACATTTCTGTTTTAATTAAAAAAATAAGTTAAATTGCTCATGATAATATTTTCCCAACTTAATATTTAGATGCAGCAATACTTAAGAAAGTTAATTCCCCCTTCCCACCCAATTTTTTTGGTAATTAATTTGTTGTATCGTCTCTGATATTGTTTAATACCGAGGAATTCTTTCCTAAAAAATCAAAAAACTGTTTCTGTTTTCTCCAACAAAAAGAAAAATTTTCAGTTGTAATTTAGTCTGGTATACTAACCCTTAGGTAATTCCTGTTTTATCAGCCCGCCCACTTTGTAGTAAGATCTTATCCGCCGCTGTACGGTAAACGTTATACAAATAAACTTTTGTAAGTGCGTAAACTGACATAATCTCAAATATGGGAAAGTCCAGTTTTCACATAAACGTATTATAAACCAATTCAATATAGATACAACCATTTTGATTCACTTTGAATGTGAATCATAAAATATATTTTAGAATTAATGCAGATTCCTCGTTAAATACTTTATATTTTGGACAAAGGAAGGATAACGTTTTACCACATTTGTGAGCATGAAGCTGCGAAGAAAAATAGTAGATAAAAGTGTAAGTGCTGAAGTGTAAACTTCGAGGGGACTTTCCCATACTAGATATTAATACTTACCGTGTTTGCAAAAGTGTAAATTTTATAATTATAACGTTGTACATTTCACCGACTGTTTTCTAAAAAAACAAGCTATATAGGCAACCCGCCATTCCAATCCAAATTCATAGAAGGCGCCACAGTAAAATTATAGCTTTCAGAAAAAAATCAAATTGTAGCCAAACTTCCGTTCTAACTAGAATTGCAATTTTCGATATACCTCTTGATTTAAAATTTCATTAAAATCGATCTAGTACTTTCGTCTGTTGAGGCGTCACACACACACACACACAGGCACGCGCACACACACACACGCACATTAATAAAAAAAACACTTTTTTAGGTTCTGTAAGCCCCAAAACGTGTATTTCCGTTAAAATCTAGACTTCGAAAATTTTCATGAAATCAATACAGTATACAGTATAGGAAAGTAAAAATGCAGAAGTAAGGAATCATATTTCTCTACGACTATTTTAGAATATAAGCATTCTGCTACGATTTTTAATTACGGAATCACTACATTCTTATACTTGTTATAGAATGAATTCATTCTAACACTTTATTTCATTCTAACACTGTGCTGAGTAATAAAGGTTGCGTGTCTCGTGTATCAACTGTTTTTTTATTTTGTTGACAGTTACAAACAAAGCGTATTTTAGATAGAAAATTTAAAATTTTCTTATTTTCTATATTTATTGACCTAAATAATTTATAGTCGTAGAAAAAGTATAGACTGTAACGCGTTTGGAATGGCTTTTCCGCACTCATGCACCGCCCCCCTCGTCTTCGGCTCGGGTTACACACTTTCCACTCGTGCGGAATGTGCCTTATTTCAAACTTGTTACAGAATATACCTACTATTTTTAAAGATATTTTTAATTTCTGCTTTGAATTTATAGTAGCATAAGTAACGAAGTATAACTTTTGTTAGTTGAACCTGAAAAGTTAGAAAATGTGAATTTGAATATAAAAATATAAACATTGTTTGCTAAATGTGTATTACGTATGGTAAATACCCAACTATAATATGTCAAGCAGAAATTTAAATTGGTAAACATTATCTACCGCGCGCCGTAGCCTATGTTATCTTTAAAAGTGTTGAGGGTCATAGAGGCCACATAGTCTGACTCCAGAATTTTTAAAGTCAATTTTGTTTGCGAACATTATATTTTCAATAATGTTTTGAGATATTGTGTCCTCTGTAACAGACATTTAATCTTAATTAAATATTTTAGATTTTAGTGTACTTTATAGTATGTGTAGTAGTACGTAGTTGCCGTAATGCCGCAAGACCTTCCTTTTGTACACAGTGTCCGGACATTTCTACAAAACAAAGTAACAACCTACAACTTTCGTTAAAAAGATGTTACTAGGCAGCGAGTAAACCGTCGGTGTCAAGAAATGGCCGATGCACAAAGATTATTTGTTTTTAATAACAAATTGTTCTAAAAGACTACGCATTGCTTCATAGTGTGCAAATAATATATAATAGTAATTAGGTAGACTTGGAATAAAGTAACAAAAGTTTTTTATAAATCGATGGTTACGATTTCTCGTTATGCTAGTGCGTAATTATTTTGTCGGAAAACAGGTTTTGGCCCTCCAGGAAAAATAAGATTTTTTGACAATTTATTTTATGTGTAAATAATGTCGTAAAGACAATGGAATTTTCGCCGAATTACAGCGACAATTTGCACTTGTGCAATTTGTTTCACATATAATTAACGTTACTATAAATTTCGCGGCCATATCGGTCAACTATGTCAAAAATATCTTCCTTGATCAGGATAGGAACAGACAGAATGTCGCGTTTTCAAATCTCTGTAGAAATAAATGTAAAATAACTTTTAAAACAACAAAAAACATTTTAAACGCTTTGTTTCATGCTAAAGATAAAACAGACAATTTACTACAATGAGGCATTTACAATTAAAATTGCTCGCGAATTACAGTCGATTTATATAGGACAAATAATTAGAAACTTGGATATTAGGTACAAGGAACACTTACGTTGTTACAAATATAAACACCCACATTAATCCAATTATGCTAAATACTTATTAGAACACAATCATTCAATGACATCTAGAAACACTATAAAATTTTTACATTTTTGTGATGATAAAAGTAAGTTGGATATACTAGAAGCATTTGAAATTCACAAGCATTTAAAACCTGTATCTTTAATGAATGAGCAAATTCATCTCTTAAATTCACAATTATTAGACGTTTTGGAATGAGAAATCAAGTCATCTGGACGCAGATATAGAAAATCAAGATCAAGTTATGAAGATTTATTGTTCCTATAGCAACACCAACTGTTTACTTTTAATCTTGCCACTGAAAATGACATGTCAACATGTCAAAATACGGATAAGGCTAAAATAAGGACCCGTTGAAGTTAAGAATTGTTTTATTTACAGTAAATAAGTAGCTTGTAGCTTAACTTTGATAAAATGTTTTCTAAAATAGTTTGTAACGTAGCTAGCTACTTTTTGAAAGTAGCTTTCCCACCTCTAAGAAGAACAAATTAGCACATATATAGGACGCTCTCTACTCGTCTAAGTATTTCGTATTGCACGTTATTAGTTAGATAAATTAGGAGCAATTACTGTATATGTGTACGCGTCATATAATTGATTCAATTGTTGATGACTTTCGGTAGTAATTTAAAAGTGCCTACGTCAAAAATATACATTACATCAGACCGGGACGCAGAATTTTGTGTATGGCTTGTATACTTAACGTGCATGTGGTTCGTAAATTTACAGAGACGGAAAGAGAAAGACATATTCATTGTTAAAAGGAGAATAATGGCTAATTGTGATGCGGTCTAAATGGGCAGTAAACACACTGGTCGAGGACACTTCGGGACTATTGTAGTTCTCTAATTCAATTCCAACGCACTAAGTGGACGAGACACGCTTGCTCAGCGCCCACTTGTTAGATGGTTTTTGTTGCATCTGTCTAACTTATGTCAAAGTAACTCGGAGCAACGACCATGACAAAGACCACTAATTGTTAAGTATACAGATGACACATCGCAACTAATTCTCCCTTGGTTGTTAACGTAAAACCGTGCGTTGTCTCCCAATAGGGTGCCTAAACGTAAAATTGATTGTAAATCTAAGTGCTTATAAATAAAAGTCGGATTTATAAGCATTTGCATATTTAATGCTAGCTAATTGCAGGTTGTTTACATTTTCTTTGCGTATCACAAGATTCTAAATAAAATGATTCCACATTCATTTAGCATATTAACGCATATTTTAAAAATAAGTACATATTTCACAATAAATGCATATTTTACAGCATATTTATATATTTCCCTCATTGTCACTGCTTTTTTATGCAGATTTTTTATTTTATTTTTCTAGAATTGTCGGCTCGTGGGATTCTCAAGAAAAGACCTTGCTCTGATTAACAGGTGGAGGTCCATAAAGTTTAAGTTCATTCAGGAGAATTGTACAGATAATCAAAGCACTTGCTACAAAAAGGGGTGCTTGTGCTTATACCGAAAGAGAAATTTTTTTAAAGCTTATATTGGATATACGCCAAAAATAGCGTCATCTAAATAGTGCTCAGTAAAAAAAGGCACCAGTCAAAAATGCCGCCTGCAAAATAGCGCCTGGAAAATGTCTCCAGTCAAAATTGCCGCCGCAAAACATTGCGCCTTTTAATTATGTAGCCAGGCAATAACTTCGTCGGCGAAACAGCGCCTAAGAAATATCGCAGGAAAAATACTTTGCATTTTGTTTGAAGTTTGATTTAACGTATGCAATGCGGCGTCAACTTTGAAGACGGTGTCATGAGCACCTTTTTATGGGAGACGATAAACCATTTTTGTTTAAACTATACTGCGCTCATCATTGGTAGTAGAATCAAAATCTAATTTAACTTTTTAGGTAATGTAGTATTTAGGGAGGCTGAGCTTCCTTCTCTTCTCAATTTTTTTGATTTGAAATCTAGTGTTTGGTATATGTATCATTTGTTAATCGCAAACAATCTTTTTTTTTTTCAAAAAAAAAAACCAAAAGCAGAATCCTTTTCTTGCAGAAAACGTTAATCCGTTTATTTCAAAGGTCTTTCAACACTTGGAATGATTAATTTATGCTTTAGGCATTGTTTTCAAAATAATGATTTAATGGAAAACAATTTCGAATTATGATAAATGAAGTTTCAATGGAAGAAATTATAAAAAAATATTCGAAAATATAAGCCTAGATTAATTTGTAGATAAATTACATCAATAATCTGTTAAACTTAAACTAACTTAGCACTAAGCACCCAATGAAATGTTGGTAAGTCGGCGTCCAGTAAAATGATAGTAATGTAGATTTTCCATGTTAGCTGTTTGACACACAACAAGATAAAAGTAAGAAATTTAGACGAAAAAACACTTATTCTTTCTTACGATTGATTCTTTACGCAAATGGCATCTCGGCTTCAGGGGTGTAACCGCGTCATCGCATCGGTGTAACCGTGTAAACGTTACATCAAACTTCCATCAAATTGAAAACTATTTTTCTGATGTTCCTTATAGCGTTCATTTTAAGCACTGATTTTGAGGGCCGTCATTTTTGGCCGGTGCTATTTTAGCCAGCGACATATTTGACCAGCGTCATTTTTCCTGCGGAATTATTAATGGGCGCTGTTTTTACCGGCGACAATTTTGAACGGCGACATTTTAGCATATCTTAGAATGAAATGTTGGCAGATTTCGGGATGCAATGACTAATACTTCTGCTGTGCAGTATAACGCCTCATCGAATGTTATGACAGTATTTGAATATTTAGATGCTGGAAATATTACATGTCATCATTACGGTTCATAATGTGTCAGAGAGGGATGGCACATATGGGAAAATAAGCAAAATTTCTCTAATTGCTCTTTCGCTGGTTGACGTATTAGTTAATTCAATTTTTTCAAACTATAAATGCATTTTATACCTAAGATAGAAGGGAAAACGTAAGAAATGACTAAGCACATTCATTTGTTTTTGAGTTATAACACAAACTTAAGCTTTTTATATAGAAACTATGGTTAGCTCTGAGATCGTTAAAAACGCATTTTTTTGTTTCAGAAAATATAATAATTTGTTATACTTATTTGCAATAGCAACCGATTTACAGAGACTCTTATTGATTTCATCAGCAGACTATGGATTTAAAACATTTTTCAGAATCGATAGAATGAATAGAACTTAAAAACGTCAAATGATTGTGCTGCATGTTAGTGCTTTAGCAGTTTAAGTTCAGAAATCACACTAAAGCTTTTGCAATTTATAACGATGGTGGTTTATCGTATAGAAGAAACGTATGATAGGGAACCCCACACGTGATTTGTTCGATTCACGATGGTTATAACCACCAAGTTGGTCGGAACTCACAACTTTTATTTTGATCACAAGTCACAACCCACAATTACATCTTTGGTGATAATCCCGTACCTTGGTCACAAGCCCCACTTTTCGTTTTGGTCACAACCTTCAATTGTGTTTTTGATCACTTGGCCCACTTTTCGTTATGGTCATCGCCCTCAAATTCCTTTGTGGTCACAATTTCCAATTGCGATCAAGCCCACAATAGCTTTTTGGTTACAACCGCCAAATATTGTGTTAGACATTACGGCCACCTTGCTTTTACAAGCCCCATTTTTTATTTTATTTACAACCTCTAATTACTTGTTTGGTCGCTTCGCTCACTTTCCGCTTTTGTCACAAACCCCAACTTCTTTCGTCGTTACATTTTCTAACTGCTCTCTTTGTTACAGCTATATGGTTGTGCGATTATACAAAATATAAAATGATAACAGATTGTGAAAAAATCGACTAATTCGATTACTCAAACGATAAATTAATCTAAGAATCAATTATTTAAATAATTGATTAATTGATGTATTTAAAACAGTAATTAACGAACCGATTAATCAATAATTGATTCACGGATTATTTTGCTAAGCTCCTAGTACATACATTTCAGGGTCCGCTTGATTTAAATCGGCGATTTAATGTAATGTGCTATTTGGATTTACCAATTTTTTAAATAAATCATATTTTAAATCAAGTTCTTAAAACCGATAAATTAAGTGCGTTACTTTGGAAATACGTGCAATTCCACACTCCACAGAGACTCCACCCCACGAGCTTGAACCCAAAGAATTATGATAAACAGGGTCGGCAAACTACAAATTCTGATCACAAAAATGATATATTTTTTGTTTGGTTTTTCTATTAACACTGAAAAGTATAAGACTCTTACATTACTTAAGACATCAAGATTTTTATTTCTATAACGTATATTTTGGTTTAAATTGATTTACATTTTAATACGTGTGTGTATCTGTATATTAAATCCCAAACTGTCTTACCATAACAACACGACGGACCCTTGAAACGTGACAAAATTTATTACCATAATATGACAAATCGCATCTCAACTCAGTTTATTGATTGCTTTCGGCGATTACTTATGTTGCTGTCATCACTGATGCTATAATTTGGTTATTTATGGTTTACTAACGGAATACTCCATGATGTAAGTAAATTTGCTTGTTGCAGCACAGACAAGACAGAAATGCTTTGTAGTTGTTTGGACGGGACGTTTAAAATAACAATCGCGGTCGACATCAGTAAGATCACGGCCCGTACTAAATATTCAGCTATTTTGTATATTGTGCTACATTGACAAGTTGTACGAAAATTGTTTAGTTAATTAACCAGTTATCAAAGTAGCAGCATTTGGTGTAGTTTCATATCTTATAATGAATTGCGACAAAATGATGAAATGGACAATCATCATAAATTCATAATTGGGTTAAAATTTTTCAATATTTATTAGATAAACAAAAATCTTTAAAAAATATTCTAAAAATTGGTTAATTTTGTTTATGTTTTGAGCTCGAACGTTGCTACTGAGCTTCTACTTTCAAGAATAAGCAATATGTGACCGACGAACAAACCCAACTACATTTTTGAAAAGCTGCATGCAGATTTGTGACTTTTTAAAAGATAGGCATGATAATTTAAAGCAAGTAAATTTATGTGGAAAATATCACAATTAAGTAATTTCGTAAGTTATATTTTATTTTAGTTAGCAATAATAAAACATTCCCAAGTTTTTCTTGTTTTGTTCTTTAATGTTAGTATGTGAAATTAATAAAAACACAAATTGTTTTTTTTAATTCTTATTAAACTTTGTCTTTTATTTTCTTCAAGAATATATGGTCAGTGTCTCGGGGGTTGGGATACCTACCAAGCGCGTCTCCAGGTGGCGGATAGGAAAACTGCCGAAGTCCTCGAACTAAGGTTAGTGGTTAGTTAGTAGGGACATCTCGGGACAGCCCAGGCTTGCGAAGGCAGCTCTGTGGGTCCCGGAGACACCCTAACCTACGGAGACTGTCTGTCGTCGACTGGCAGTGCAGAACCCCGGGATAGGCGTTGGGGACTGGCCCCTCTTCCATACGGCCGAAAAGAAGGAGCCACCCGGTAGGCTCCTAATTTTTAGCCTAAGTAGAGAGGCTGAGACGGCCGTCAAAAGCAAAGGTGGTAAACTGCACTATCAGTTTACCACCCTAAACCTAAACATTCAGAGGCCTGGAGATGCACCTCCAACCTCTGAAAATCAATCTATAGGGCAGGGTGCATCTACGGACACCCCTCAACCCTCCTCTCTTACAGGTCAGGGAGCGTCTGCGGACACCCCTTCACCACCACCAGGAGTGCTGCTACCAAAGCAGCCATCCGAAGAGGAATCCCCACAACTCACCACCCCCATGGATACAATCTGTGATGAGGAGAGGATGCTGATGGAGATACTGATGGAGTCCGGGTCAGGCACCGAGGCCGACTAACTTTTTCTGTTGACCCTATGTCCACTCAGCCTGGACTAAACATTATACAAATTAACCTGCAACGCTGTCAAGTGGCTGCTGTCACTCTACGCAGACATCTCGACAGTCAGCAGGACACTGTTGCATTAATACAAGAGCCTTGGATTGCAAAATCTAAGATCTTTGGAAGAAATAATAATAACGGTGCTGTTTTTACAGATAACGCCCAAAAGAAACCAAGTACGTGTATTTAATGTCCCAAACACCTACAAGCCTTCGCTTTGCCACACCTCTGTACGGGTGATATTACGGCGGTGACCTGCAGCATTAACGAAGATGTAATATTAGCATCGTATACCTTCCCGGTGACTCAATCGACCCTCCACCTAGCGCGGACTACTGTGAGATGGAAAATAAACACCTAATTATTGGTTGTGATGCGAACGCTGTACATTTATTATTACATAAAAAAGAACACTCAGACTGGGTCTGAAAGCCCAGGTAGTAAGTGTTAAAAAAATTTATACATTTTGTTTCAAGTCATTTTATTATATGTATAAATGCTGATACATATTTAATACCGAGAAAACTCAATATTTTTCATATTTTATGTGGCACCCAAAGTAAGGGGCTATTCACAGCATTTCCTTTGTCGAACCCAACATAGGTCTTTGCGACATATTCACAGCAATATACAAATAGAAATGTCTAGTATTTTATTCAATACAAGAAGCATATAATGTATTACCGCTTATGCCGAAGCGCCGCTGACGAAAGTAACCGTAGAATACAATTATGAAACTGCAAATCCGTTTCTTTTTTTGTAAAATCTTGCAATCTTTAACCAGTATATGGTATCGTCAAGAACCCACAATTATTGTTTTTTTGTTTTTAATAATTCTTCCGAAGCTTTAGAAACTAGGACAGAAAATGTTTTCCCGCCGTTTCCGGAGAAACGGTAGATTCTCAATTGGTATATGTTTGAAAAATTAGAAATAACTTGAACAGTGCAGCTTTGCAGAATTATCAAAAGTCCATAATTATTTAGAGTATAATCTAAATTGTTTTATTAATGCCGTTACGACTTTAACTTTTTGACAACTGTAAAACATGTGTGCAGTTGTATGACTAGAACTTTTCTTTTTAGAATATTAGACGACAGACTGAATATTTAAATCGTCAAGAAATAAAGTAAATAAATGATCAACTATGAAAACATCACTAATAAAGCAAAAATAAAATACTTAAATTCTCACAAGAACTTCCTTGTACTGTAAATGTACATTTCGATTGCTAAGTGGTCATCATCCGTAGAAATAGAAAAGGGATGAACCACAACAAATATGAAAATTACGGTAACGAAGTAGAAAAGTCTCTTAAGCCTGGTGAGCGATAAAATCACAATTTGCCAATGAATTGGGAACTAAGCTACACCCATGCTTGCACAAGCGTACTCGCACGCGCACACACCCATACGCACACGCATGCACGCGCAAGCCCGCGCTCACACACACACACACACCCACATACACACACACCCACACACTTTTTTGGATACCTTGAGCCCCAAAACGTGTATTTCCGTTAAACATTTGATTTCGAACTTTTTCATGTAGTCAATAATTCCCTATATCGAAAGTAAAAACATTCAACACTTTAAATTTTAAATTTTTGGAAAAATAATTAAAAATCAATGAGAAAATTCGTTCAAAGGTGTTAAACGTTTCTGTGTAATTTGTAGATAATTATATCGCTCTACAGAAAACATAGAACAAAATTTTTCGATGTGCATCTTAGTTTTCTATAAGCAGATGACTAAAGCTCGAGCTACAATTTAAAATCTTTTTTTACTGATATTAATTAACTAACAAATTTCTCTGTCATAATTTTTACTACAGACGTTATTCATACAGTACAGAAAACAACGATTTTAATTTATTTATTACACTAAATTTTTTTTAATTAAAAGCATTGCAGCCTTCATTACTACGATGAACTATAAAGCAAGAAATCAAAAATTTCGCTTTTTTGAGCTACCGCATAATCTCATAGTTTTAAAATATTTAACACTAACCCTGATTTTCAGTCATATTCTTTAGGTATAATATTAGTGACGTGTAATTCCGTCAGTTAATACCGGAAACGGATCTGTGGTCAGTGCGTCAGATGAATGTCACGCTGAGAGTATCAAATTCATTACACTGCATTTTTTAATCCTTATACCTGACAATGGCATCAGCCACAGCCCACAGTGCAGTGAATGTTCAGTAAATGTTATTTTAAAACATGCAAAAAAAATAGCTTACCGATCTTCAGCAGTTTATCCCGAGTTACTAAGTTTTGCAGTTTTAATTAGCAAACATAGCTCATATTTGCATATTTATGTAGTTATTTTGTTTTTATGGTTTATTTATATACGCAAAATATAAGCAGGTGAACTAGTACAAGAACTCGTTCTGATAAATTGTCAGAAAACATGAAAAATTTATACTAAAAACAAAAAATAATAATAATATAAATTATTTATATACATTCAGCTTACCTTACTGCACTCATACCCACAATGAAGTACGTAATGTTCTTCGTCAGTTCGGTTCTAAAACAAAAATAGTATGTCAGTTTGTCATATTACATGTATAGATATTTATACAGTGACCGCCAAAAAGTCTTAAACAGTTGGACGTATTTTCCTATAATTTAAAACAACCGGCTGAGTTGAATATTATTTCAGAAAGTCACACACCAATTGGAGGATTGATGAACATGAGGAAAATGTTTTACTTGATGTAATAGAGCATAAACAATTTACTTTCGGTTTAGACCGCAACGTCATTTGGAGATGACACCTAGCATAATGAGGTAAGGACCGACCTGTGGCTTGTCTGCCTTTGCAAGCATTCGCTCTAAAAGTTTGAGCCAATGTGGGGTGTATAAAAATTGTATCGGGGCAATAAGAGTTAAAAATTCAAAACTGAAAGCAGACGTTAGACATGTTTTATGGTAGCATTCTTTTCAGAAATTGAATTATTTAAATCTAAAAATTTCTTTTGAAGCTAAAATACTCATAAGTGATGGCAGAATAAGGTTCATAACTTAATTATTAGGCGCAGCAAACATTAAATATTCAACGCCCCCCTCCCATTTTGGTGGACGAATTTGTCCTGTTATGTGGAAACATTTTCTGTTTCTGAATGTAAACTAAAACAAAGCGTTTAAAGTTAGGTGACTCGACGCTGTATTGTTAGCATGTTAGCAGTGCGATCCGCTCATGATAGGTTTCTTTCTGGTGTGCAGGGAGTGGTAGTATACCGGCAAAGCACTTTGCCTGGACTTTAGAAATTGTTACTTATCATATTTTCAGAAGGATTTTTGTATCAACGTTTTACGCGCTACTAGTCATTATAGTTTGCACTTGTCAAGATTATCCGCTTTACAGGGGTATTTGCTGAACATTTTCTCACAACTTGCGTAAGGCGGCTTAGAGGTACGGACTGTATCCACGTAGATTCAATAGAAATTATTGATATGAAACAAATTTCTCCCATAAAGGTTAGCTTGCGTGAGCTATAAGTTATTTTAAACTTAAAATACGTATTCTAAATGAAATATGCAAAACTTGGTTCTTCATTTTAAATCATTGCTGTTTATTGTAATAGTCTACCTCTCTACGACAAGACTTTTCTTATATCTCAGATTCGGGACATCATAGCTGAGGGCACCATCAGCTGCACGTCGTACTGTAAGTAACCGAATTTATTAATGGGATTAAAGAGAAAAAAATCGATTTTTGAAATTTTGGAAAAATATTCCGTGGGATTAAAGAAAACCAAAATCAGCAAAACAAATTCGTCCATCAAAAATTTGAAAATTTGGTAGGAGGGGAAAAATTACACCCCCTAAATATTGCTGTGCCAAAAAATTAAGTTGTGAATTTTATTCTACTATTACTTATCAGCAATTTAGCTTTCTCAGACATTTTTATCGTCTACCGTTTATTAAATAACGATGCATACATTTTCGATTTTCCGAAATTCATAAAAGGCGTGACGGAAAAACTACCGATTAAGAACAAAAAACTAAATTAACTCTATTAGCATATAGAATTTAAAAAACATCAAGTTTTTGAATTTTTTCTCTTCACAGTTTTAGTAGTTCTAAAAATTTTCCTAATTCGTAACATTATGTACCCCTACGGCATTTACAATATCAAATTTGATCCCCATCTGATAACTTGTTATTGAGCAAATGAGAGTTAAAACCAAAGTTTACAAAGCTCATAGAAGGCGTCACAGAGAAATTAGCGGGCTGGAACACGAACCAAATTGTACGTCATCTCTCTATGAACCTACAACATTTAAAAAAGATAGTATAGTCAGTTTTTGAACAATATTTTTAAAAAATTTCCAAAGTTTTGAAATAATTTATTTCACAGTTTTCATGCTTTTAAAAATTCTCGTGAATTGTATTTACCAGAAATAAAATATTGATAAAACATAAATAAACACATTTTATTACATATTGTATGAACCAAAAATATATTTCTTTTTAAAATATTCCCTGAATTAAAACTATGTGTGTAAGTTTATTATTTAAACTTAAGTAGCTTTTTTGTCGAAATTTGCAGCTTTAATTATATCTTGTGTAGTTGTATCTCAGCCAGTAGGTCAGATGCTACGTAAATGTATCTAGATACAGATACAAATTTTCGACGTTGTTTAGATGCGCTAAAAGTAAATTACAGTTCCTCGGGTTTGCATATTATGTAAATAACAAAACAAGATAACAGTGAAAAAAGGAAAAGTAGTAATTAAGGCTGTTACCATTTCAGTGACCAATGACATATTGATCTACTTGTAGTTTGTTTGTTATCGGCTTATGGCTCAAAATCTAGACAAGTTATACATTATTAGAAGCAAAAAAGCATGTCTATTAGGAATTACAATATAAAACTAGGAGATTCCAAATTTTTATTCAAAACATATTGCAACGGAAGCAGCGTTAATGTAATTGTTAAATGACTAGGGAGTACGAACCAATAAGGAATTCTTAAAAGACCTAAACAGTTGTCAAACTTTTGTTTTAAGTATTTTTACTATATTTCGTAAAATAAGAAAGTTACAACTGTTTCGTACTTTACAACTCTGGTTCCTACACTTGATTTTAATTTAAAAACAGGTTTTGCTATTGTAAAATTAGAAATTCACTTTGAATTTTAAGATAAAACTACGATACCGGGTAGTTTCCGATGTTGTATTACAGTATTCTTAAAATTATATAATAAGAGTATATGCATCACAGAATTACCCGTAGGTACAATATTTTAAGATCTCCCTCACACAAAGAAAAACAGCGTGTAAAGCAGACAAACCGGTATAAAACTCGGCGAACCATAAAAAAAACTTGAGTCAGGTGGTTATTAAATAGGGGTGTGTTCTTAAATTATAATTTGAATGAAACAACTATTTTGCAGTCGTACTACAGTCAAGTACTATATTTATTAATCAAGGGCTGATCCAAGTCTCACATTTAAGAGGGTAAACAAGCAGGAATGTTTTTATGGTGCATAATTTTGATAAATAATTAAAAATGTATAAAAATCGGATAACACTTAATAATGATATAATACCTACTAATACATTCATAAACGTTTACATAATTGTAAAACGAAATGATGAATAAAAGTATAAACCAAATAAATTTCAATAGAACAGAATACAGCTAAATTATAAAATTTGTATCTTATTTGGTTTTGGCAAATCTCTCAATTATATTTATTTATTACAGGGTGGTTCAAAGATTACCTTTCAAACTTCGGGAATTTAAAGAATAGGTGAAAATAATAGGAATTTGTTATATAAACTTACATCAAAACCTTATTTATTAATTTTAAAATATAGGGTGTTAAGTTTCATTATTCTACTTCAACCAGAGGCGCAACTACTGAATAAATTCAACAGTTCTTGAGTTTAAACAATCTACTAAAATTTTGTATGATAAAAAAGTATTCTTGTAATTTTTGAAAAATACGTACCTTTCTTCATAAATGTTATTCAAAATCGTACATCATGGCTCTTATCTTATAAAAAAGAATGAAAATTATTATGATTTGGCTGTGGTTAACAATAAAACTTCAGACTGTTGGAATTCAAGTTTATTCGCTTAATTTTTATGATTATTAGTAACTAAGCTAAGGCCAAGACTATTCAACAATAAAGAATATGCAGAAAAATATAAAGTAACTTTATTAATAAGTTACTAAACAAATGTTATACAATAATGGTTATACTACTCAACTTGTTGGTATAATAATGAAACAGAAATATTATAAATTAGCTATCCAGAAAATTTATCCAGGTAGGTACTTCATCGGATACAATTAAATACGCGTTGATTTCATATTCTGGCAATAAATCGGAAACAGTACCAAAATTATAAACATAATAAATAAATGTAAACTAATTTTTAAAACAACTAAAAACATTGATAACACTTTCTCTAATGTTAAAAACAGACAAATTACTAAAATCAGGCATTTACAAATTAAATTGCTCCTACTGCAATTTTGTTTATATAAGCCAGACAATTAGAAATTTTGATGTTAGGTACAAAGAACACGTACGTTGTTACAAACATAAACACCCACATTAAGCCAATTACGCTAAACACTTATTAGAACCCAATATTATTTAATGACATCTAATAATACTATAAAGTTTTTACACTTTTGTGATGATAAACGTAAATTAGATATGCACACAGAGTTCCGAAACTCGCGGACAGGGACTATGTGGGACGGTATTCTACGAAAAAAACTGAACCAAAAGTTCCTGTACAATTTTTTGAGTTAACCAATATTTTTGGAGTTATTCAAATAAAATAGTAATTTATTAACAATGTTTAAGAATATTGAACAGTGGATATGTGTGTATTTATGTAAATCTGTGGTGAGTCATAACTACCAAACAGATGATCGGATTTCGATAAGCTTTGGAATTCGAGGGTTTATCAATAATTCACCTACAAAATAAACTTTTATAAAAATCCGAAACCGGAAACGAAAGTTACACAAGTTTTTTTGGTAGCATTTTATTCGGAAAACAAATTTTGGAAATATAAAAACGGAATCTGAGCTGATCTTATGGCAAATTCATCGCTTTTTTTAACTTTTTATCTTCAAAATGGCGGCCGCTACGATCGGCTTCAAAATTTTTTATTGTAATAACCCTATAGAGACAATGTTAATGTGCACACAATTTAAAAAAAATTAAAAGCTATAAAATAAAAAATTGTTTCAAAATCTAGTATGTGTCTCAGATCGATTTCTTTTGTTTTTCTTGAATTTCTCTGTGACGCCTTCTATGAATTTTTGAAAATCAAAACCTCATGCCCCTCTCTTTAGTAAACAGGGGACGATAATAAATCTCCGTTTAAGCTAAATTGCTCATGAGTAATAGTGGAATAATATTTAGAACTTAATTTTTAGGTGCAGCAATATTTAGGAGGGTTAATTTTCCTCCATCTATCAAAATTTTCGCGAACGATATTTCCTTACGTTTTTTTTTAATTTTAAGAAATCTTTTTCCAAAAGATCAAAAAACGATTATTTTTCTCAAGAAATAAACAGATAAAGTTTCGTCGTATAGTCGAAAGAACTTTAACTTGGCAGGTACAAAGTTCGGTTTGTATTAATATGAAACGAGTAACGACGTACTGTATTATTATCGAAGGGTACTTATTGCAGGTAAACGAGGGTCGCGTCCAGCAGGTAGTACGTCTGAGGAGTTGAAACTTGCGGAGATTATGAGACGCACTGCGTTGATAAGTAAGAGAGAAAAAGAAGCAATTAGTAGCAAGTCGCTGGTTCAAAACATGTTAATGCTTTACTATTTTTACCTGGAATATTATAAAATATTATATTCTAAGATTTTTGTTCGCTTTTTTTTGTAAAATAGATGAACTGAACTGAGTTTGTTTAATGTTCTAAAACGTGTAATTAATATTAATTTTCTATGAACCAATCAAAACGCTTAACTTACTAGTTAGTAAACAGGGTGATTAAAATATAATTAGCACAGGCGGATATGAAGTGTTATCATTTGTTGGCGACGGGGTTGTTACAATTTATGTGATGGCACATGAGTTAGGTGTTCGGCATTTGCAGTCTAAGAAATTAGCCCTTAATTTAATGAACTATTTTCAACAAGAGAAGGAAGCCGGCGGCCCTTTGATTTCAATTAGCAAAGTGCAAGAAAGAGTTGCGGAAGCATTAAATTTCAGTTTAAGATCAGGTGGGAGGCTCTCACGTGATGTTAAAGTTAACGTGATTTGCGGAACAAAAAACGTCGGCGCGCAAAACCAAAATCTGTTAATGTCTGAAGGGGTTAAAATGGCAGTGCGGGATGTGATTTCTAACTTCTACAGTACCAACACCCAATTTACATTAAAAACTTTGCTATAAGCTGTAAACAATCGGGAAATTATAAATATAAGTTTAAAAACGTTTTCTAAACTTTTAAAGAACATTGGTTTTAGATATAAAAAAGACTGCAACTGGCGGTATCTTTGTGAACAATCACACATTGTAAACCAAAGGATACATTTTTTGAAGTCATTTGTACGTAATTTGAACACAAAACTCTACAAACCCGTTTTTCTGGATGAAACTTGGAAAGTCTGAAGGAAAGCGGTTCATGATCGTGCATGCTGGTTCATCAGACGGCTTTATTCCAAGGGCAATTTTAATTTTTTCCACCACGTCCAAAAGCGCGGATTACCATGACAACATGAACAGCGAATCTTTTGAAAAATAGATTAAAGAAAAGTTGATTCAACATTTAGAAGAGCCATCTTTAGTAGTTATGGATAACGCATCGTATCACTCGCAATTGATAGAAAAGCAGCCGACATGTAGGTGGAAAAAGGCAGAAATCGTGAATGAGTGTAATGAAATACCGTTTCGACCAAACGCCTTAAAAAAGAGTTGCTTGCCATTAAAAAACACATAAAAAACCAAAAAAATATGTATGAAATAAGTGGCGAAACTAATTCAATCTTGGTAGCAACGTAAGATTATAGTTGATGATATTGATCCTATAATAATAAACGTAGGTGAAAATTCGTCAGCTCAAACCAAGAAAGGCGATTTCTCTAATTAAATGTATTTACTTCTAATTATTTTTTTTTTATTTTAAACCGTTTTAATTTAATATGGGAAAATTCAAAATACGAAAATTGATTTGATTATGGCAAATAAATTTTTAATGTTATAAATAAAATAATCAATACTTCAACAGTTTTATTTTTCTATATTATTATACGTATTTCGGTATGTTTACATACCATTATCAAAGAATTGTTCGTGAAATTCTAACACTGCACGAAAATATTACGTTTAGATGTTGAGAACTGCTGAGTATTGGCTCATCTTAATTCGGACGCAGCGTTAGAGGCGACCTTTGTACCTGCCAAGTTAAAGTTCTTTCGACTTTAACATGCATAAGAGCATTAATGACAACTGAGCGAGGTAGATTGCGAAAAACGTAGTGCGGGCAAAGTGCTTCGCCCATTTTGTTGTACGATTGTCGGCGTCAAAAAAATTAGAAAAATATAAGAAATTTTTTATCTTTTACAGGGTGTTTATAAACTACACCGACAAACTTCGGAAAGCGATTTCTTAGGTCACCTTAAGAAAAACAAGTCCCGTGACTAAAATCTATATCTTAGACACCCTTTAATTTAAAGTAGCGAAATTTGGAATATACAGTTCAGTACTAGTAAGTGGTACTATCTAACAGCATCTCTAAGTTTTCTGAATCCAAAGTTAATAAATAAGTACGAAATAAAAAAAAGCTTTATTATATTTCTATCTAAAATGGTTAGTGGTACAAAAGAAATTAAGAGTGTCAATTTTATGCATTTTTAAAATAGAATCGTATTACCGACTCAAATTGGTAAAAACATACACTGTGTCTATAAAGTACCCCCCCCCCCCCCGACTAACTTTTGAACGACTTGATATTTTATCTCAAAATTTGGTGTGCTGTAATTAAATACTATTTTTTAGCACATAATTGAATTTTGTATCATTCAAAATGGCGGCTGGGCGCCATTTTGAATTTTTTTTAAATAGAAAGAGGGATCTAGTGACACCTCATTTGAAAGGTCTTTTAGTTCTGCGCCTGATCCTAAAGTTCCAAAGAAAACTATTCAGCCATAACAAAATGACAACGTTTATTTAAAAAAACTAACACGTAAAGCAACAAGAAATTAAATTAAGTGTTCAAAATGTTCACCATTCACTTCTTGGCACATAAAAAGTGGGTTATTCCTGCCTTACATTTTCATAAGTTTCTGGAGTGATATTTTTGCAAACTTCTGTAATGCGTTGCTCCAGTTCTTCAATTGTTTCTGGACGGGCTCTGTACACTTTTGGTATCAGATATCCCCATAGAAAGAAATCTAAGGGGGTTAAATCTGGGGAGCAAGCCAGCTGTTCTACAGGCCCCGCCTATCAATCCATCTTCCAAGCAAATGTCCGTTGAGAAAGTCAGAAACAGGCCTATAATAATGAGGCGGCGCACCGTCTTGTTGGAACATAACGTTTTCAATATTATTTGCAGCCACCTGAGATATTTCTGGGAAAATTTTGGCCTGGAAATGAAAAAGTGGACTACTGGATAAAAAAATCAAAACAATTTTGAATTGAGTGAGTTCATTTGTTTAACATTCGCCATTTTATTATGGCTGAATATATTTCTTTGAAACTCAAAATCAGACGCAGAACTAAAAGACCTTTCAAATGAGGTGTCACCCGACCCCCCTTTTCATTTACAAATAAAATTCAAAATGGCGCCCAGCCGCCATTTTAAATGATACAAAATTTAATTATAGGCTAAAAAATAGTATTTAATTTCCCATTAAAGCACACCAAATGTTGTGGTAAAATATCAAGTCGTTCCAAAGTTAGTTGGGGGGGGGGGGGGGGCTTTATAGACAGACGGTATAAGATCACAAAAATAATAAATAAAACTTAGTCCCCCCCCCGTTTAAGACTTTAAGCCTTTGTTTTAATTAACCGTATTTAAATTCTCTTAGATAGGCGACCAAATTGCAGACGCAAAAAGCCGGCCGTAACATGGCTGAAGAAGTCTGAGAACGAATTAACGTGAAGTAAAAGTACAATATAAGATGACTTTTATTTGATAAAGAAAATATCCTAGCTGTTGTCCCTAATGAGATGTTCCCATAATTACATGATATTGTATATACTTGAAAAGATTATTTTGATGTTTTTTAAAAGACGAAAAACCGATGGTAGCTGTGATGGCCATTTGATATTCGTAGGATACGGCTTTCAGCTTTTATATAGACGCGCCTAAATAGCAGACTTCTATTTAAGACGAAAAGAGATAGAGTGCTCTAGCCTAGTGTTGTCTTTTGCTATCAATAATGCCAATATAATAGCTAAAATAACACCAAATTACAAGTTATTACGAATATAAATACCAGGGATAGGTAGGAATGATAACCTCACTTTGTGTATGCGTTTCCGTGTAATACGTCGGCGTCGCGTCGGTTCCTTTGGCAAAAACTCAAATTACACTGTTGAATTTTGAAAATATTTTGACTTCGTAGTTTTCATTTGTACAAAATTTCTCTAACGTTATAACTTTACTAGTGTTAGCCCAGCACACAATGCACTGACAGACAGCGTTGATAGAACCGGCGAAATGTCAAGTCACGTGATGCATTAGTTCCAATAATGACACGCGACGTTATTATAGAGGGCGCCCCAAGTGACGCGCGTCTAGCCGACCGTCATATATATTATAACTTAAAATAATTATTATTAAAAAATCGACGTAGAATAAAAATATAAAAATGTTTCATGTTCCATCTGTGGATAAAGACCTTTCATTAAAAAAAAAATGGTCCAAATTGGTGAAGCGGTAGCCGCTGGAGGAAGGGGAGAAAAAAACCCTTTGTGCTTTTAAATATGTATGGATGTTTTCTAGGGCACATGGATGAGCGCACACACACACACACAAACATGCGCGGACGCACGCACTCACAAATGTATGCACAAACGCACGCATGCACAAACGCGCGTACAAATGTACGCACAATCGCATGAGCACACAACAATCGCGCACCACGTGTTCAGTCTCTCACGCGCACTCACGCACGCACAATCGCACGCAGGCACATGCGCATAGGCACGCACCTTTTAATTCTGAACAGAATGACGTTACAGGTTATTACCGTTACGTTAACTCTACGGTTAACCAGTTCGTTCGCGAATAGGTTTACATTATTTCTTTAATACGTACCTAATATTTTCTACTTTTTGAAATCTTTAAAAATCAAAACGTTTCGAAACCAAGGTTGTATTGAATAACGATATACAAAATGATACCGTATTTAATGAAACTAGTCATGCAAATGCAGTTTTCAAGAATTTAAATATTTAAGTTTTTGTTCGAATTGCATAGTTTGCTTTGTCGTCGATGTGCTAATAGGTGTTTGATTTAAACGATTTACACAAGACTATTAATTTCTATGTCATTTAAAAATAATAAATTAATTTGCATGGGTTGTTTGAGTTAAATATGCTTCAAGAGTTCAACTCCCAAAAGGAATGTGAAATAAATAAATATTATGTCGTTTCATTAAAAATTAATTACTGAGTAGTGAAGCTGGACTCTTGTCAAGTTTGACCTCTGATACTATCACAGCTCTTCTGCTATAATTGTATCGTGATAACGCATCGTGTGTGTATACAAATACGAATTGTGATTATATTATTTATTACACTTACGTAATGCATGTGTTTCTTGTTACCAACTTAAGTTCTATAAATAAAGCTACATTGCCCACATGCCTAACGGTAGACAAAAATATTGTTAAGTTGTCCTTTTACTTTCCAATACTTCTACCAAAAACATGGAAAACAGTTTTGATTTCATGCAAATTTTCTAATTTCAGATTTTAACGGAAAACGAAATACACGTTTTGGGGTTTCGGGGTCCGTTTGTTCCCCTATATCTACAGAACCCCTTTACCGATTTTTACAAGATTTGGTATGTGGAAGTTTCTTAGTTGCATGTAGTGCGTTGTAAGGTTTTTAACCAAGACCGGAAGCGAAAACAGAAATTGTTTCGTTTTTTAAATTTTGAGTTAAATTGTAGTGCATCTAAAGGCAAATCAAATGTTTTCCTTTTTCGATTAACACGCGCTCCATAATTTTATGGAGTTGTGTACACATACGGAATTCAAGTGATGCTAATTAATAAACCGCACTGGAAAGTAATAAGTAACTACCCTGCCCTGCCCTGTCCTCAAATTTTAAAATCTGACCTGCCGTAAGCCTACTCTACTTAAAATTTATCAACATGGTCTATTTGGCAAAATCTAGTGTTTTACCCGACTGTATATGAAGGTATTTTGAATTTATTAACACTAGGACGTGCACCGTTGAAAGATCGTTTAGTACCATGCGAAGGATTAAAACGGTCTAGGACGTTTGAACGCGGCCGTTTGGACGTTTGAACGCAGGGACGTTTGGACGCAGATGTTTGTAGGCAGGGACGTTTGAATGCAAGGACTTTTGAACGCAGAGACGTTTGGACGCAAGCAGGGTTTTTGTTCTGATATACCGAGTCTACTTTCAAAACAACTTACGCAACTATATACCGGGTGGCCGCAAGAACAGGTGACAACCGGCCATTATCTCAATTTTTAAAATATTAATTTCAAATTTTTTCTGTGTCGTATACACATAAAAATGCACATTACGACATAAAACGGTGTTAATTTGGACCTCCGGTTTAACCGAAAGTAATAACAATTTTTTTATTTTTAATACAACACCTGGTGTATTTTTGCGTATTTGGATAAACTTTTAATTTCCTTTACAGCTATGTACAAATTTTTTATCAATTTGTTTAAACATTTTATTGTGGCAAGAATATATTAAACTAATTTTAAAAAAAATTCTCAATTTTTAAATGGTCATAAATTATTTTTTTACTATACGAAAGGAAGTATTTCTCGCCTGCATTTTGTTAAATGCGTTTCTTATTGTAATAAACAATAATGTATGTAGTATAGTGTATAATATAGTTTGTGTAATCTTAACCTTACAATTTGTGTGTATCACAACTGTTTCTATTAATTGTATATTGCTAGTATTTTTCGCTACAATATTTTAGGAGTATTTTTCTTCAAGATTTTGAATTTTGTTTGTATTGTAACGGAGTTTTAGTGTTTAAAATAAATAACCGACACAATACGTTTGTGCGTTTCTGAACTTATAATTCATTTACAGGACGAGTCTTTACTAACACTAATTTATTTGACATACCTTAAAAACATTCTTTTGAAGTGAGTAAAATTAGCGATGCCCTGAAAATTTGATACACAAATTTTAACATTAATAACAATTATTTTTAAATGGATAAAATGTTTTTTAAGTTTAAATTTCAATTGTTGTTTATTAATCTGACTGACATTCTTCCTTTTTTGTTGCCTAAAAATGTGAAGTTGTCTGTGCCTACACAAAGTGTACATAAAAATAGTTTTTCAATGCGTCATTAAATGTTAAAACTAAAAGTGAATTAAATTTATTTATATATTATTTATAAAAATACATAATTATCAATTATTTTTGGTGGTGATGGCAAATGCTGAAAAGATTATTTTGAACAGGTCGTTATCTGGGAGCGCTTAAGTCATTAAAGGATTAGTGTGGGCGCTATCAGTAGGTGCGAAATTTGATATATTTTGAACAGCTACCTGGGAGGGCCAGGCTATGAAAGGATTAGTTGATGGTGCGCAATTCGAATGCGCCCAAAATTTGAATTATGTATAATGTTGTATGTACTATAATATAATGTAATACTTGATTTATATATGTATGCATTTATATTGTTCTCTTTATGTGCATGTTTCTACGAAGATGGGTTGAAAAGTTCGTGAGATGACGGATAAATGGCGCTGTTTCAGACAGTTTTTGTGGCTCGCTGGCAAGTTCACTCCTTCAAAAATAGTGTTGAAATGCGTGCTGTCATTGAGTACTTGTTCTTGAAAGGAAGGATGGTCTGAAGGACTCGGTTCTTTCATTTTTCACTGTTGATAAATGGGTTCGTAAGTTCAAATGTGGTCGTACAAAAGCAAAAGCTGTTGCATCTGCAGGAAAGGTAATGGCTTCAACGCAAAAGGTATTCTTCTGATTGATTGCCTTCTAAAACGCCAAACCATCTCAGGCGTATACTACGCGAGTCTTCTGGACAAATTAAAGCAAAAAGTTAATAAAAAACGACCTGGTTTAGCCAAGAAAAAAGTCATTTTTACCAGGACAATGCACGGCCCCACACGAGTGTTATTGCTATGGTAAAAATTCAGGAATTAGGCTTCGATTTGCTGCCACACCCGCCTTATTCGCCAGACTTTTAACACCGTCGAACTACCACCACCTGTTTCCGCGTCTGCAAAAATACCTAGCAGGCCAGAAATTTTCAACAGACGACGATGTTAAAGCTACCGTGGATGCCTATTTTGAAGAACTTGACAGTTCTGAATTTTATCAAGGCATAGAGGCTTTGGTCATCGCTGGTCCAAATATATCGAGGTGACAGCAAAGTTCTGTTTTTCTTTTTTATTCCACGATTTTTTCAGCCCATTCTCGTAGTATTAAAACGTAGGTTAGATTAAGTATAAGTATTTTATAAAACAATTTCTCTTACACGCAAACTATTTTTATATTATTTCTGTGTTTATTATCATACTACAAAGCAACTATTAAATTTTTCTTACAAGCAAACTGTTTTTATTATATCTTTGTTTTTATTATCATACTACACCGCAACTATTACATTTTTCTTATAAGCAAACTATTTTCTTTGATAATAATACTAAAAATGGGCGATACTGGTCATTAGTACTTTCCCATACTTTTTACGTTTTACATATTCTCGCGTCAAAAAGTGATTGAAATTTACATCTAGTCATCTCCAGCCGGTACTAGCCGCCAGCTTCAGACTCAAGGCGTTGGTTACGTACAGGCCGATTACTTAGAAGGCGCTAAGATAGTTAATGCGCTCACGAAAATTGTTATAACAACTTTATTTACAGAGTTATCAAAAATATGCAAATGAAAAAAATTTTTGTCATTAGAGATAATTGATAGGCGTAGTTGAAATCACGTAACTTCCGGAAAACACGCCAATTATTAAAATTTTCAGAGAGAGATTAGTAAAAAATAAATTTGTAGTTCATTGCAAGCTCTATCGGCTCAGAAAGTTTAACAAAATGGTGCCAGTTTTTGAAAAATAATTTTTTTAAAATGCCAAGATTTTGAGCCACTAGTATGTTTACAATTTACATATTTCCAAAAATATTATTACATGACTTGATTATATTTATTAAGGGCTATCAAAAAATATAATAATTTGTATTGATTGGATATTTTGTTTTTAGGTAATCGGACATTAAAGGTAAAATTTTCAAAAATTCGTAGCGGCCTTCATTTTGATGATGCAGTAGGATTTGTCTTTAGATGCATTACAACGCTATGTATTCAAAACTTCAAAAAAGTGTTTAGAAAAAAATCTATACAAAAAACAGGTCTAATTTCCGTTTCCGGTTCCGATTAACGACCTTACAAAAAACTATTTGCAACTAAAAAACTTTCACACACCAAATCTTATAAAAATCGGCCAAGAGGTTCATTTTCAGAGACATTTAAAAAAAACACTTTTTTGAGTCCTTTTGACCCCAAAACGCGTATTTCCGCTAAAATCTGAAATTCGAAAATTTGCATAAAACCATCTTTCCTTACTTCAGTAGAAGTATGGGAAAGTAAAAGCAACGGCGATGGACAACTGCCCAAGTTTAATGACACCCCAAATTAACATAAAGGACAACTCCGCGAGGGCTTACGGCAGATAAAAAGGGAGTGGGACAACTGCGTCAAGTTAATTGGCCTTAAGGTTGAGTCTTTAATCCGTTACTTACCAAATAAACGGAAAATAACCTATGAATCCGATTACAAAAATGCTACATAAATGGAAAATGGTTCCGCTACACTTCCATTTGTTGATCCGGAACAAGCTGGTGAATGTTTTGCGTAAGATTTATTTCCAATTCAACCACAAGAGCCCAGAGTGACCAAACTCGCAGATTACCTTGTGGACACATACTTTGATACTGATGACATTTTAAACAAAACTTTTATGCATTCTACGATGTTTGTGTTTGTTAATGAACTACCTAAAATGCAAAGTGAAATGTATATTAAAATTAATAGTTTACATAAAAATTTGATGTTTGTCAGTGGTGAAACGAATCGTCAACTGATATACTTAAAAAATAAGTTATCAGAATATAAATGTGGTAAATTAAATAAGTTTCATTTTATTAAAATCGTTTCCCATTACTTTAATTGAAGTATTTTGTATAGTCATGTTTAATAAAAATAAATATATTTAAATTTTTTTTCTGAAGTTGTACTTGAATAAAAATAAGTATCTTTTACCTGTAAGACTTTTAAGTTGCTTCTAAGACTTTTAAGAGGGATATTCTAGAATAGCTTTAGGTAGATTAAATTCAGTTGTCTACTGACCAAAAAGCAACTATTAAATTTAGGTTTTATTTTACATTTAAATTGAGGAATTTATTTTCATAAAACGGTGAAGTAACTTAACAAAGTGTACACCTGCAATTGCTAATCTCTATTTTGCAAGAGAGCGAATTTGCCGTCACGGATTATGGAGAATTCGGTTACTCCGAAATTCCTGTATCTTTATGAAACTTGTTGCACCCCCCAACCCCTGTTGAAAATAGAACATAATTATGTCCATATTTACTTACTAGTAATCCCTGCCCAATTACAAATAAGAAAACGAGGAAATTAAAATTACACACTCAATGTTATAAACTTGCATTTTGCATAATTATGCTATTCTAATTATATATTAATCACAGGTCTGAAAGGAAATCATCTCATGGACAAACTACATATTGCATAAACATTGTTTTATTTATACATTAATATTCTGAGTATTTAAACTAACAAACTTGACATGCTCTTTTAAATAACACTACTGGGGGTAAAGTAGCCCACTTAACAAATTTTAGAAATAAAACAGATGCTACAGTGTAAACCTTCATTAAAAGCCATCAATCGCCAGATTTCTTGTTACGGAATGGCTTAAGACGAATGTTTCATGGACACTACACTTTTCGATTGAACACTTGTGTGAATGCATGATGTAGTATAGAGGATGGTATGCTATAACGCACAGTTTAAGAAACACTGTGTAACGTCATCAAGTGTAAAAACAACGGCAAATTGAAACATTAATTGGCGGCAAGTCTGCAGCCGGTGCATTTTAATCGTTTTTCAACATATAAATATAACAATTTAGTTACGATGATAAAATCTAAATAAAAATCCTCTGGGAAAGTAAAATATTTCACATTGGATGTACCTATGCTCATAATAATATAATGTTCAATAAACAAAAAATTAGTTTAGGTGGATCTATAATTTAATACTTACTTTTTGTCTACTATTATAGTTGGGGCAATTTTTTACATAGCACTTCATAATAAAGTATATGTATAAAGTAAATGAAACTTATTTTAAACACTAATTTGTTGACAAATTTAGCGACAAAATAAGCTTAAAAAAACCCGAACCTGAAGCACAGGTTAGACTTTTAGTAATTTTTTTTTCAGGAAATAAATTTTATAAATCTGAAAACAGAATTTCATAGAAGACCTCAGGGCAAAGCGAATGCGTTTAACTTCAAAAAGGTGCGCGGCGGTTGCAACGTTTTTCTGAAAATTTGATTTTGTTACTCAAAATCGAGTTGGCAGATCGGAGTCAGCTTTAGTACTGTAGTATCTCTAGGGGTACACAATATTACTATGTACGATATTTTTAAACGCATAAAAACTGCGTACTAAAATTTATATCAATATTTTGGAAATGTTCATAAAAATTTTGCTGAAAAACTGGCTAAACGATTTTGTTCATATTTTCTGGGCTCATAAAGCTGGGGATGAGCTACCAATTTAGTTGATCTCCTAGCCTGCTAATTACTTAGTGACGCCTCAATGATTTTAACTTTCCCATACCTTCGGTATAGGGAAGTATTGATTTCCTGAAAATTTTCAAAATCTAGATTTTAATAGAAATGTACGTTTTGCGGCTCAAGAAACCCAAAAAAGTTGTTTTAAAAATATGCCTGTCTGTGAGTGGGTGTGTGACGCCTGTACAGGCAAAAGTACTGGACGGATTTTAATGAAATTTTAAATCAAGATGTATCGAAAATTTTAGTTCAGGTTACGGTTTTCAAAAAATCAGAAACCGGAAACGGAAGTTAGACATGTTTTTCTGGTAGCGTTTTATATACACTGTGTCCAAAAGTTACCCCTCCCCCCTAACTAACTTTTGAACGACTTAATATTTTACTACAAAATTTGGTGTGCTTTAATGGGAATTTAAATACTATTTTTTAGCTCATAATTAAATAATGTATCATTCAAAATGGCGGCTGGGCGCCATTTTGAAATTTTTTTTTAAATAGAAAGGGGGGTCGAGTGACACCTCATTTGAAAGGTCTTTTAGTTCTGCGTCTGATCCTAGAGTTTCAAAGAAAAATATTTAGCCATAACAAAATGACAAACGTTTGAAGTAAAAAAGTCTATTAAAAAAAACTAAGAATTAAAGCAAAAACAAATGAAATTAAGTGTTCGAAATGTTCACCATTCACTTCTTGGCACATAAAAAGTCGGTTATGACATTCCTGCCTTACATTTTCATAAGTTTCTGGAGTGACATTTCTGTAAAAAACGCATTACAGAAGTTTGCAGTCGAAGTCAAAAACGAGTTGTCAGATTAGTGTGAGATTTGTTTTTATAAATGCCCTAAGGGTACACAATGTTACTAACTACAAAAAATTTTGGTACTCCTAATTGTGAAGTGAAAATATAATTATTAATGTAAACATTTCAAAATATTTCTCAAAAACTGGCCAAACAGTGCTTTTTAAACTTTGTAGGATTTACAACTAAGAATGAGCTACAATTTGGTTCTTGGTCCAGTTCTCTAATTTCTCTGCGACGCCTTCTATGAATTTTTGATAACCGAAAATTCATGCCACTTTATTTACTAAACGGGAGACGAAAAAAACATTTCTATTTAAGCTAATAATTGCTTATGAAAGATAGTAGAATAAGATTCACAACTAAATTTTATAGTGCAGTAATATTTAGGGGGGGTTTATTTTCCCTTTCAACCTCAATTTTGTATGGACACAGCAGGCATAATACAATTGCATGGACACACGCACGCACACTCTCGCACGCGCGCACAGTACTACTAGTAGTACACACATTATCTAGTAACTTGTGTAAAACCTCGCTTACAAAAAATTATTCGTAAAATATAATACCAACAAAATTACACAAAATACATATGCACATTTTTGCACTTGCACTTATAGTTTGTGTAAAATATTTATAATTTTCACCAGGCCCGTTCCTAGGGGGGTCACCCGCCTGCGTGCAAAATAATTCTTTCCGCTCCTATGTTGAACATATCATATTACCTAATACATTAAATAAAACACGTAGAAAATAATTAAAAAAAAGTTTAATTAAGACAAAATAATAATAAAATTAAAAATAAACAATAGTTATTATATGAAATAATTTGTTGCCTTGCAAGGTATTATAAAGAATAGGAATACACTGAATATACACACAGTTATCGAAAAGAACATTTGTCGTATTTGCCCATTACCTAATGGAAGGAAAATATTTACAATTTCGCACTGAACACAAATCAAAATATTTACACATTCCTAGCATACAATTAGTAAGAGATTCTAAATTTCAATAAAAAAAGCTACTTTTACATTTTAACACCACCGCGTAACATTAAAGATTGGGTGCCAAACAAAAAGTGGGAGTATGTGTATTAACCAGCACGTACTCAAATTTCACTTACAGTTAAAGTAACAATAGCAAACTAATTCTGAAATAAAGCAACCATAAATGAACGAATAACCGTTGCCTTTAAAAACCGTTTTGCATACGCTAGGCTGAGCTTATCAGGCCGAATAATTCCAGCTACGACACAATCAACCAATCTATTATTCTTAATACGTTTGCATGCACGTTAATAAAATAATGCATTGATCAGATGCAAAGAAATAGTAGGGATTTCAGAACGCAATAAGCACCAAAAAGGCATGTAGGTTGCCTTTGTAGTTTTTACTTTACTTGCGTCGGTTAGCGGCGATAAGGAGTAGCGTGCGGCTATTGTGTGATTATTTATTTTATACGCAGTTTGCAAATTTGCAGTAAATATGGAAAAATTTGTTGACCAGCTTTTAAAAGAAAATTTAAAAGTTACTACGGCTGACTAGATCGTTTAATACTGAATGGTATAAAAGAATAGACTAGTTAACTGGTAGCGATATTAAAAATAAACTAATTTTCTGGAATTGTTAACTATTTTTATCTACATCCAACTCCTCAAAAGTATGGTCTAAAACAGGATACTATGATTTAAAAAATCTTTCAGCTGCAATTAAAAAACAGCGGGGACCAAAGAACATTTATCTGCAACTGCTAAATTAAAATTATTTGGCAAATCACGCATTAATTTGGCTTTGGACGAAGGTTTGCGTTATCAATTTAAAGTGTATAATGACAAAATGAAATTTAATAGGGATTTTATGCCTAGATTAATTCATTTAACAACGTGTCTTGTATACAAAAAAAATTTTTTTTTCCTTTATACAAGGTTAATTCGCCGAACATTATATTATGTTTGAAGTATTTATTTATACATGTTTTGTTGTTAATATTTGGTAAAGATAAGTAGCTTAATTGTTAGAATAAAGATTTTTACTTTTTAATCTTAATGTTAAGTAATTTTTGCCATTGCTTCCCCAAATGTTGAACCCACGGAACGCCACTGGTTACCGACATAGTGGTCAACCTGGAGGACCTTGGAATTAGCTAAAGTCAAGTTTTAATAATATAGATAGATTGTAATTTATAAAAATAATTGTGCCTTTCTTCCAAATTGGCGCCCCTAACTGTTGTCGCCTGCATGCTCGCCAGGAACGGGCCTGATTTTCACATTAATTAATGTGCTTTCATTTTTCATACATTTCTTAATGTTGGCATTTTGGCAGTAGTCAGCGACCCACCTGACTCGAGGCCTCTGGTCAATAGGGACATACCGGATCGCCTGATGTTTATTGTATAACTTGTATTATAAGAGCGAACGAAGATTATTGAGAATCACGTGGTTTCAATGTAACCGCAATGCTATTCAAACTGTACTCCGCTTACTTCCAGATTCGCTGAAGCGCAAGGACATTTGGTTAGCTAATCTATTTGACATTATTTATCCATAGGCGTCTGATTGCATTGTGTTTTGTATTGTTTCCGTGCCTTTATTTGCGTGGTACATCGTTTTAATTTTTAATGTTTCCACAACAAATAAAATGTTCCGTATGTTCGTAGTTAAAAATTTATTACTTCGTTGCTTTACGTGGTTAGTGGTTATACAAACGGTGGCTTCAAGGCGTAGATACCTAATTAACAATAAATTTTGGAGAATGTCCTACTAGATATAATTACGTATCCCCAACTTACTACACGGATATCAATAATTCGGCAGGTTCAACATTTTCCTTATGAAAAATAGATGTTGTTCAGAATTGTGTCCTAACAATTTTGCATCGATTTTGCACGATTCTGTCTTATGTTGTGCAAATTCCAAGATACAATTTTAACAAACCAAATATTTTGCAAATATTATTCAAAGATAGATACTTTCTTCCTCGTCTTAACCTAGAAGTTTACTATGATAACGTAGGTGATTTCTTTGGTAATCAGCAATCACGTTTGGTAATTTATTACCTACCCAAAGCTTTTTTATTCGAAAAAAATAGTCAAAAAATAAGTTCAAAGTTGCAAATAATAGATATTATCTTAATTCTTAAACAATATGTAAAACAACTATTACGTGAACAAATCACGTTACTAACTAGGAATAAATAATACGCGTGACTGCTTTCTTAACCAGTTATGGTAATTTCTTTTCAAAACAAGACATTTAGTTACTCTTAAAATCTTTATTCGAAGAAGTAATAACGTAAAACAGTAATTTCTCGTATTATATATTGACTTCGTTTTTAATAATGCTTAAGCTAAATGTTGAAAATAACCCATGTTATCTTAATTAATCAAAGTAATTTAAACAACACTGTAATACCAACTAGAAATTAATAACATTTAAACATTCCCGGTAATGGTTAAAAACAAGGAACACTTCAATCATTCTTAAGCGGGACAGTGAAGTAAAAATCTAGTAATAACCGATCAAGTGATCAGACCTACTTATCAATAAACAGCGAGATATTATTATAATTTTTGCAACTGACCACTGGTCGCTGTCCTCTGATAACACGATTTGTTTTTACTTTACTAAAATAGGCTAACACGTCGCTGGTACTTTCCCAGACTTTTTACGTTTTAAATTTTTTCGCGCCTATAAATGACTGAACAGCATTATTTTACCAAAAATATTCATTATACATAGGTACTAGCATGTGTACGCATTTCAAAGGCATTTATGCAACGAATCTCAGCAATCAAGCGGCGTGGACTACCACCTATCATGGAAAGGTTCTCGGTTTGATTCTGGCCACCAGCTTTATTGTTTTAATTACTTTTTTCAATATTTAATGTTTTACTGTTTACATAGTGGTCTGCTACTTGTTATACCCCCTAGAATGGTTTTAGCGATAATTGCAACGCCTTCGGGCTTTTTGTATGGCAAATTAAAAAAATTGGCAAAACACGTCGCTGGTACTTTCCCGTACTTTTTACACTTTAAATATTCTGACGCCAATAAATATTTAAATAAGTGAATAACATTGTTTTAGGAAAAATTTATGAAAAAACAAGAATTAAAAAAGGTAACACCCCAGCGGAAATTTGCGAAAGCCTGTTCAATAGAATGTCGTACCGTAGCTGTAAGCATAGTAGGTAGCGATAACTTCAAAAACTGCATGGAAGTAAGGTAACTGCCCTACGGCTAATTAGATATTGCAGATATCTGACCAAAAATCACTATAAATTGTTTATTTGAAAAGTTATCAAAAATCTGCAAAGAATGAAACACATATTTTTTAACTAGAGCTAATTGATAGGTATAGTTAGAATCAAGTAACTTCCGGAAAAAAGTTGTTGACAAAAAGTATCGTTTTTTTTCTTATTTTTTGAAATGTTTTAAAACTCTTTTTTTATGCTGATAAACTACTTCAAATAGTATATTGAACTGTTTAATGTTTATAATGATTGGCGTTTGCCTTTTTTGAATAAATAATAATTAATATTTTTTTAAAAATGCCTGGAGAGCGCCAGACTAAAATTTGGAAGATCAGTAAAAAACAAATTTGTAGTCACTGCTTCCCCAACTTACAAAATTTAAAAAAAATGAAATCGACACCAAAAAAACCTGTCTCGTTTCCGTTTCCGAATAATAATCTTATAAATAAACGCCTGCTACTAAAAAAACTTCCACATAACGACGACAACTGTTTAAAGTCAAATAAGAAATGAAAATAACAGCTAAATTTCAATTTAATAGTAATGTCTCACTGTACTCTACTTTAACTTTTAACAATTTGTTAATCAAATTGGATAGTTCAACGGTTTTAATACATGAATGTTCTGCAAAATAAACCACAACAGATTGAGTTTGCGCCCAAACAGCTCGCGTCAAAACGTCCGGTTCCGTTCTCCGAGGTTGTGAAACAGCAGGTGTCATAAAACTGGATGAATTCGCCTACAATAGGAGCAAAGTCCAACAGGTGTATAGGGAGCAGAAAATTAATTTAGAGATTTAACGAATAAACATTGTGTGAGATTAGGAAATACCAGACATCATAAAGCTTGATGGCTCAACCAAAGAATGGGAGATTGGGGAAGGGGTTGCCTACCTAAATATTAAAGCACTCTTAAATATCCTGCTTTGTATTCTCCGGATACCAAACAGCCGATCTATTACAGTGTAATACCACTACCACCCCGCGTTTATTCTGCTTCAATCTAGGTATATGAAAGCGTTCTTAATTTTTTTAAGCTGTAATCTTTTTCCGAATACGGGATACAAATTTAAGTAGTTTGAATAAGAATACACCAAAACTATGCGTTTTATTTTTTTCTAAGACGAACCGTTAGGGAGATGTTTGACCTCGAAAGGTTGCACGTGTGTGTAAATGAACCTGAAATTAAATTTGAAATAGTAACAAAATTAGGCGTGCCGCAATTGTAATTCCTAAACCTATCCGTAATTTTTAAAAACGACTTGAAGTTATTACTTCTTCTAAACTTTTCTAATCGTTGGTTTTTCTTTATTTTTGAAATGTAATTAGTTGTGAATTTTAATGATTCAAAAGTATCGATTAATTATCAATTAAATCGAATACAAGCCATTGTACACTAAGTTTTTGATTATAGCAATTTTTATTTCAGCCGAGTAGGTATACCGTCGCGGAACACTTCGAGGTGAATTATCTCTGTAACGACAGCCCTTACAAAAAATGTATTTTGTTCAAAATATTTAACCAAATTTCGGAAAAAATTACAGATTAAACAAATGAAGAAACAGTCTAGTACCCCTGATGTGTCTACGCCACTGATTTGTAATTGGGCCCTTTGCATTAGTGGTACTATGTTTTGTGTAAAATCATATTTTTGTCCATATTTCAAAAGTATAGCTCAAACTGTAAAGATATTAAATAAAACTGCCTCATCAATTTAAACCTTAAGACGCCATAACTCTGAAACGAATCACTTTTGTATATAGGTTTAGTATAGTTAAATTGACATATTTTCACAGCCTGAATATATGGTTTCGTTTATGACATTTTTTTTCAGAACACCGCGTATTATACTATCTTTAACTATAATAACAATATATTAAATTATCAAAACTTACCTGCAAAGGACACCGTTGTATGCAATGGTGTTCCACTTCAATATCCAGCAGTTCAGTTGTAGCTATTACATAGTTCACAAAGCTGAACAAAAATAATGTTACTTGGAAGTGAGTATACATGTTTAATATGCACCAATATTAGTTATAACTATTAGACTCATAACACTGAATTGCGCAAATAATGTCACGTTTTTTTGAAAAAAAAAACATTATTTTTTCAAATTAACTATGACACGCAAATACAAACTTATTGTATAGAAATGAACTAAGAAAATGGGAAGTTACACATTATTAAATGACAAATTTAATTAGTAACGCGAAAATAAATATACACACACACACTAAAACGACATTCCCTCAAAGCGGAGTAAACATAACTGACGTCTAAAATTTAAGTAGGAGCGACGAGAGAACGTCCCCTCCATACTTACAAGTGCATGAATGAAAAATAATTATACCCTCAAACAAAGCCTAATAACTTCCGTTTCTGTGTAAATTATAACATATATCTTAAATTCAACAATGAATTAAAATTACTCGAATGTTTCAAATTTTAATTCATATTATAACGGCATACAATACTTATAAAATAGGTATTTAGCATGATTTACAAAGTTACTTAGTTACGTAACTTTTAATTTGGAGGCACAATAATGAAAAAAAATATTTAATTTTGTTTTTTTTTTCTAGTTTTTTTCTATGAAGAAATACCTGAAACTTTTTAAAATTTTTATGTAGTTTTCGAATATGATATCAAATTTTGAATATCTTCTCTAACTTCGGCGATATAACATAAAAAAACTATTTTTAAATGCAAATCGCGGGGTGAATAAGAAGTGCTCTTATTTCCTTTAAAAAATATGAGGTTTCGTACATCTATGGTTAAAAATAACAAAGTTATTAAGAGAAACACATTTATGTAATTTTAGTTTAATTTCGTTGATTCACTTATTTTAAGAAAACCTATTCAGAAATGTCTGTTCAGCTAAACTGCTCATGAGTGATTGTCGAATAAGGTTCAGAACATAGTTTTGAAGTGTAGCAATATTTAGAGGGGTTAATTTTCCCCATCCCTCCCTAGTAGACGAACAAAATACAATCTCAAAAATATTTTTTTGATAATACAGCATCAATAGATCTACAACTTTTTCCTTTATGATTTTTTCAGTTTTCGCTATGAACAGAGATATTTTACCATAACGGAATTCTGCTTTTTTTCGTTTCGTGCTCGTAGGGACACATTATAACGGGTTCACATTACGATTTTGCATTCTTTTTTCGAATAGTCTATATAACACATTAAATGTATTACAGATTACATGTATTATACGCATTGCATGTATTACACATTACAATCATATCGCATTACCTTCGTTACGCATAATTTATATCCATACAGAGTTTGACCATGTCATAATGCATTATAGTTACACATTCTGTGCATTTCACTTTAGTTACAAAACACATTACATCCTTTTACACATTGCAGACATTTCACATAATAGCCTATTTGCTTTAACTTCCAAAAACATATGAACTAAAGGCTTGGTTGCTGCAGGCTGTAATAATAACTTGTGACTTTTGTACTTATATTATATTCTAATTCTATTCTATTCTGCTGCTAATGACTTATCAAGGTGTTCTTTAATCTTTCTAATGATGTCTATTTTTTTCTTATTTGACCGAAAACCTATCTTATAAGGTACTTATATTAATTTAAGAGCTTTGGTGGAAAACCGGCTATGTGCACAATCAACGATTATTCTCAAAATTTGATAGCTTTGTTTTTATTTTATTAAAGTAAGTACTAAGTTTTCCTTAAATTTGAATAAATGCAGTTAAATGAGTAGAAATGAGGAAAATTTTTACATTAAATTGATGATCAGAAAAAGCAATGACAAACGCCAAATTATTAAATAATCATCTTTTGTTATAAATTTTTTTTTGAAATGTTATAACAGACTGCAGCATCCAAAAGCCTTTAGTCCGGAATTTTGGAAAATAGTGTATAATTTTGAATATTTTCTTCTGGGTGTTTTTCCGTAGGTATTTATTTCTCTAGGTATTTTTTCCCTAGGTATTTTTTGCTAAGTATTTGTTCCGTTCGTATATTTTCTTTAGGTATTTTTTTCATTTATCATATTATTATAGTACATGCCTTCTGAATATGGAGAACGCAGCAAACAATAGCACTTAAAAATTATCTTTTAAAATGAATAGGCGACTCGTATAACCACCGTATAAATAAAAAATTTCAACAATATTTGTTTATTTTAACCTTATACGTAGTTCGACATGTTTAAAGTAAAATTAAATATAATCTTACCTTAAACACATCGAAATAAGGTCAAAATAAATAAACATTGCTGAAGTTATACAGTATTTTATTTATACGGTTGTATGAGTTGCCTATTGATTTAAAAAAATAATTTTGAAGTATTCAAGTTATAAAGGATTTTCAACGAAGTAAAGCTTTAATTACGTAATATTTTCATTAGATAATAAACACTCACTCTCTCGTAGTCTCGTATCGAATTGCCTTATAAAAATTGTAGTCACATGCCTGAAACGATCACCTTACCTTTGTAAGAAATTGATAAGCCTGCGACGGTTTTTCTTTCCAGAAAAATAAAATTCATAGAGGTTTAATGTTGGTCTATTTTGTTGGTCAACAAATAGGCTTGCTAACTCAGCCTGGTCGTGGGCTGTTGAAAAGATTCTCAAAATAGAGACCAGGAGAAGTCTTTTAATGGGCGCCAGAATCCTAACAAAGAAAAAATATAGCCAGAAAAGGAATAGGGAACTTGGGATTCACAAGTATCCTTCGATAAAAGAGAACGCAACAGAATAACCTCAATATTCAAAATTTAATGTTGAAATATGCATATAAAGTAAAACTGTTTATATAATCTTGAATGACATCAAAATTTAAAATGTTAATGTAATATACAATTAAATCGAACATAAAAGGAACTACTCCAATTAATGTGGGGGGGGGGGGGAATAATTAAAGACAACTAATTAAGTTAACTTAGAAACACTAAAAATATAATTAATGTACTCTGGGAGGTTAGAATCCATCAACTGATAATCTTATATTCCTAATAACGCTATCCCGAAAATAAATAAACGACGCGCAATGGTGCACCGCTGCGAGCGTAACATAAGCCAAGGAGCAGGCGCAATAAGCTCCACGAACGCACAAAACAATTATGAAAAGTGAAATAATTAAAATAAATACACTTAATGGATTCCGGCGTACCAGGCCGTTTGCAAATTAACATAAATAAATACTGAAATTTGGGTTAAATCAAACTCAATTGGTGTAGTTTAACAACCAATACGTAAAGCTTCAGATTTGAAAATAAGTAATATAATAAAATTAAAAATCAGTAGGTACTTCAAAACTATGTAGATGGATAACAGTAATAACGTTGATCCTGGTACGACGTACGGCAGTTCAAACAGAATAAAATAAAAGATACCTGACCTTAGATACTTGAGGTTAAATCTTCTACACCATATACCAGCAACACAGCAATAATCCATAAACGTAAGGGTAGCTATACGTATACGGGAACTTCTAATGTTCGTATTAATTAATAAAATACGCCGTTACTTGATGTTTGGAACTTATTATACTTATACGTATATTCCAAAATAATATTTACTAGATAATAATTCATAAATCGTAAACAGTAACTCGTAACTAGTAAATTGTAAATCATAAATATGAATCGTAAATATCGTAAATAGGGAATCGTAAATAGTCCTGAAATAGAAAAGAAATAATTAGCACTCGGCTTAGCAAAAAAAAGGAAAACGATAAACTTACTGAGGTTTTGGGCGACTACCAAAAGGACATTCATTCGCCTTCCGGGAATGGTATAAGAAAAAGAATTCGAGCTTCACTACAATATCAAATAAAACTTTAAGATAATGTACCATTGAAATTAAAAATAACGAAATTACCTGCACGTGGAACGACAACAGCCTACAATCCGTAAAATACGCTATTTATGGTTTTAAAAATCGAAGACGACGTAACGTACACTCGTAGATAATAGAACCATAAATAATTTTAGGAACTCCGTGAAAATAATCACCATAAACGGTTTCTATAAACTTGATTTCAACAGGAGTCTTTTCAGTTGCCAAAGTGAACCAATAATGGCCAAACCAACCACACAAGAATTATTCGTTTTCTTGTTAAATTTGAAATTGATAACATTAAATGCAAATCAACAAAAATGTACCTGTGCGCATATGAGATAAGCTAACGTTTGAAGAAGACAGAATTTTCATAGGCGGAACATGCGTCTTTTGAATTTGGTGAGTAACAAGACCTTGATGGAACGGAGCTAAAGCCTAAATAAATTCTGAAATGATTAAAAATAAACGCTCAAACGGTTTACTCATTAGATTCTACTAAATTAACCCTCATAGCTCAAAAATAAAATTCAAGAAAAGTCGCATAACGATAAAAGAAACTGCGCCCGCTTATGTGAAAGTAAGAGTGACAGAAATAATGCAACAAAACGAACAAGCAAATTTTTAAAGACTTTTGAGTTGCATATATCTATAGAAATTAGGCGGCGAAAGTGCTAACAAATCTATTCTAATAAGAAATATATTTCTATATTTGGAAATAAAAGACAGAAATTCTGAACAACAAAAAAAAATGTTACAACACTCCCCCTTCTCCGGGAGGAAGTAAATTTTCTAAAGGAAAATTACTGACGATAACTAATACCTAAACCCATATTAAACAAAATCAACCATTACCATCATGATATGCTAGCTTTAAGTCCTGCACATGCCATATACCTTGACTATTACCGTCATCGTCCTCTAATTCGTATGTGGTAGACCCGTTTTTCTTTCTAACTTTATACGGCCCTACAAACTTAGGAGCTAATTTTGATGTAAAATAATTAGCAGCATTACTAAGAACTTTATTTTTGCGCCACACTCGTTGTCCGGGTTGATACAATACTTCACGACGACGCAGATTGTAATGTTTACGGTTACGCCCAAACGCAGTTCTTAGGCGTTCTTTAATTTTACCAAACATTTCACGAAAACCATTTTGTCGGCGAAAAATTTCATTATCTGTATCCTTTTCAGAAGAAGAGATGTTGGTCTCATAATCTTTACCGCATATCACATGTTCATGACCGAAGTTCACGAAATAGGGAGTAAATCCAGTTGTTTCATGACGGGAAGTTCTAATGGCGCAAGCAATAGCCGCAAGGTGTTTATCCCAATGGCGATGAGTGTCTTGGATATAAGAAGATATCATGGTCTTAACTACTCTATTTGTTCTTTCGGTAGGGTCTGCTCGCGGATAGTACAAGGCGGTGTAAAATATGCGAGTCCCGTATCTAGAGCAAAGGTTTTGAAATACTTTACTTTTCATCTGAACACCGTTATCGCACATTAGGTATTGGGGTACACCGTAAACCAGAAATATGCCTTCTTCGACATGTTTGGCCAGAACATTAGCAGTTCCAGAACGAACGGGGAAAAGCACTACATATTTACTGAAATAATCAGTGACGACCAATACGTGTTTATAACCTTGACTAGATCGGGGAAAAGGACCAATAAAATCTAGACTAATCATTTGCCACGATTGTTCTACAGATGGACGAGAACCCATTAAACCGGCTGGGGCTTTTTGCTCCGGTTTTTGTTCTTGGCAAGTTTTACAATTTTTAATATAACGCGTTACGTCACTTTTTAACTGGGGCCAATAGTAACGACTACGAACTTTCCAATACGTCTTAAACACACCTACATGACCGGAGGCGGGATCGTCATGAAAACGTTTTAAAATAGCGGCACGTTTGTCTTTAGGAATAACAAGTTTCCAAAAATCTTGTTCACTTGCTAAATCGGGAATTTGTGGACGCGTGAATTTATATAGTAAACCGGCTTCAACTCTCCAACTACCATACTTTTCGGGTTGTTCCTCTATGCGTTCGAACATGCTCTTGTACCACTTGTCATTGGAATCTGAAAAATTTACATCTTCTACCGGTGCGACGATGCTGTCCACACAGATCGGAACAGAGCGGGATAATAAATCCGGGACGATGTTCTCTTTTCCTTTGCGATGAATTATTTCAAAGTCATAAGGCTGCAGTCTAAGAGCCCACCGAGCTAATCGACCTTGGGGATCGCGCAAACGGTGTAACCAAAGCAAAGAATGATGGTCAGTTATGACAATAAAATGAGGACCTTCTAGATACTGCCTAAGTTTTTCTACCGCCCAAATGACCGCCAAGCACTCTCGTTCTGTTGTTGAATATTTTCGTTCTTGAGAGGTAAGTGACCGAGATAAATAACAAATGACGCGCTCTCCATCTACAAAATTTTGAGACAATACAGCTCCGACTCCGTATGCGGAAGCGTCAGTTTGCAAAATAAATGTTTTAGAAAAATCAGGGCAGTTTAAAATAGGTGCGGTGATTAGATGTTCTTTAATAGCTTTAAATGAATTTTCGCAATTTTCAGTCCAATTCCAATTAACGTTCTTTTTAATTAAATGTGTAAGAGGAGCAATAATCGAGGAAAAATGAGGTACAAAACGCCTATACCACGACGCGGTTCCGAGAAATCTGCGAATTTCCACAACGTTCTTAGGGGACGGTATATCTAAGATAGCCTGAATTTTCTCCGGATCAGGGCGTAAACCATGCATATCAACGATGTACCCTAAATATTTGAGTTGTGGACGGCAAAAATTACATTTTTCCGGACTAATCACTAAACCTGCAGCATGAAGGCGATCAAAAACTTTCTCAAGGGTTTCAAGATGGGAATCAAAATTTTGGGAAACGATTACAATATCGTCTAAGTACACTAATACCGAGGGTTGTAAATCGGCTCCAAGAACGGTATCAATTAGCCGCTGCCACGTCGCGGGCGCATTTGTAAGTCCAAATGGCATACGACAAAATCTAAACAATCCCCTACCAGGAACTGTGAAGGCAGTATAATCACGAGAAGCTTCTTTTAAAGGTACCTGCCAATAGGCTGATTTAATATCTAGGGAGCTAAGATAACGAGCATCTCTAAGTTGATCTAGGATTGCCGAAACGTAGGGCAATGGATACGCATCTTTACGTGTAACCGCATTAAGTTGTCTATAGTCGATACAAAATCTGTATGTGTTATCTTTCTTACGAACAAGGCACACGGGTGAAGACCACGAACTTTTGCAAGGTTCAATAACATTTTCAGATAGCATGTTCTCCAATTCATCGTCGATGATTTTCTGTTTTTGGGGAGACACGGGGTAGTAACGCTGTTTTATTGGTTTTGTATCGGGCAGTAATTCTATCTCATGTTCGGTGGCTGTTGTACGGCCGAGACTGGTACCCATAAGCGCAATCTTTTCGGAAATAAGATTATTTAAAGCAGTGCGTTGAGTAATTGTAAGAATGCTTTCACTCTGAATGCTAACTATGTCGGATACTTTTGGATTATTGGAAAAATGCCAAATATCTTGCCGTAAGTCTGGGACAATACCCATGGCTATCCAAAAATCTACGCCTAATATCAACGTATGCGTTAATTCAGGGACCACTAAGATATGTAATAGATGGAGGGTACCCATCAGACATACTGGTGTTTCCACATAACCTAAACTTTTGCACGAGTGTCCATTAGCAACAGTGCAATTAGTCGGTACCGAAATTAATTTTAGCCCTAGTTTTTGTATAATTTCCCAACCAGGACGTCCTAACACGGTTTGCGAGGCTCCTGAATCGAGTAAACCTAATATAGGGTATCCCAAAATAGTGATTTCTAAATAAGGACGCTGATCATCGCGTGCGTGAGAGATAACATAATCAAGAAGTGGTTTTCCTGGAAATGACTTGTTTGATACATTGGTCGACACTACGGATGGGTGTGAGGTAACTGATCGACCGGTTAGTTCCTCCGAGTAAAGTTTTCCGACGTCGAACAATGAGGACAAGTTTTGACTGTAAAATTATGTTTACCGCAACGATAACATAGAATTTGTTTAGGAGAAGGGCATTCTCTCATCGAATGTCCTAATTTTTGACAATTCCAGCAAGAAATTGTTCGCGAGGTACCTTGAAATTCATCAACTGGATTTGAATCACCGAGAGAACGAGTAGAAGTCGACACAAATGCGAAGTCCGGTTCAACAAATCCGTGTCGCTTCCGAGAAGGAGGTACATAATTATCTGCACGAAATTTCTTTATTTCAAGTTTCAGACATTCGTCTTCAAGTTCTTGTAATGAGTTTACTACAGGAAGCTGAGTAGAATAAAACGGAGCTAAATTTCTAGAAATTATTCCAAGTTGAATTTCTTCAGCAACCAAACCGTATCTGCGAAACATGGATTTAATACATGATAAATAATCAATGATAGTTTCAGTGGGATCCTGCGTTCTCGCCATTATGTCGTTTAATAATCTAGGCTTATAGTCAGGCGGCTCATAATGATATTTTAAAAGGGCTGATAGACTTTTCCAATCCGTGAATTTTGATCGATTACTGCGATACCATAATAGTGCTTTAGACTCAAAAAGATCAACAGCTGAACCGAATAATTGGGCTTCCGAAATGTTACGCGCTAATCTCAATTCCTCCACACGTTCTAAAAAGTTGTGAACACTTAAACCTTTAGCATCTCCGGTAAATTTTAGGTTCCATTTTTGAATGGGTTGGGAAGGACCACTAAAAGAATTAGTTTGACCAGAAACATCATCTGCATCGTCAACTTCATCTGCTGACTCATGATTACCAGATTTTGGGCTTTGAACAAAAATACTACTGACATCTAGAATTGGTGTACCGCTATCAACCAAACTATCTAAAAAGGTTAGGAGATCGGTCAGTAATTGGGTACGCAACGTTACTTGCTCTTTCGACAAATCAGTGATCGGTATTCGATCGGTACGACCTAAAAGATGTACAGCACGTGAACGAATTATATCTAAGTTAGGATTGGGTTTATCACGTAAACGGGTTAATTCCTCTAGCGTAGTTTGAATTTTAACAAATTCTTCTTCAGGATTGTATGGGTATTGAGGACTGATTAAAGTTTTACTAGATTTTTCTAATTTTAATAAGGGTCGTAAACAGGATCTCATAGCGTCGACGCTTTGTGTAGAAGCTATGTCTATTCCACGCACGACAAGTTCGTAACGCAACTCCTCTTTCTTAAGACGGTTAATATCAAGACGGTATTCGGCCATGATTGATTAAAAAAAAATAAATTAATTAATATAATAAATAAAATAATTACCCAAAAAAAGGTGCACGAAGTAATACCGACTTCTTGCAAGATAAGAGAGCAGAATTTATATATAAGGATTTGAGAAACAAACAAACAACGAGAACAAAATATAAAAAAAAATAATGAGAATAATCAAACATAGAAAGTGAAGGGCTAACGGCCACTGGCCCCACGTTGGGCGCCAAAATTTGCGACGGTTTTTCTTTCCAGAAAAATAAAATTCATAGAGGTTTAATGTTGGTCTATTTTGTTGGTCAACAAATAGGCTTGCTAACTCAGCCTGGTCGTGGGCTGTTGAAAAGATTCTCAAAATAGAGACCAGGAGAAGTCTTTTAATGGGCGCCAGAATCCTAACAAAAAAAAAATATAGCCAGAAAAGGAATAGGGAACTTGGGATTCACAAGTATCCTTCGATAAAAGAGAACGCAACAGAATAACCTCAATATTCAAAATTTAATGTTGAAATATGCATATAAAGTAAAACTGTTTATATAATCTTGAATGACATCAAAATTTAAAATGTTAATGTAATATACAATTAAATCGAACATAAAAGGAACTACTCCAATTAATGTGGGGGGGGGGGGATAATTAAAGACAACTAATTAAGTTAACTTAGAAACACTAAAAATATAATTAATGTACTCTGGGAGGTTAGAATCCATCAACTGATAATCTTATATTCCTAATAACGCTATCCCGAAAATAAATAAACGACGCGCAATGGTGCACCGCTGCGAGCGTAACATAAGCCAAGGAGCAGGCGCAATAAGCTCCACGAACGCACAAAACAATTATGAAAAGTGAAATAATTAAAATAAATACACTTAATGGATTCCGGCGTACCAGGCCGTTTGCAAATTAACATAAATAAATACTGAAATTTGGGTTAAATCAAACTCAATTGGTGTAGTTTAACAACCAATACGTAAAGCTTCAGATTTGAAAATAAGTAATATAATAAAATTAAAAATCAGTAGGTACTTCAAAACTATGTAGATGGATAACAGTAATAACGTTGATCCTGGTACGACGTACGGCAGTTCAAACAGAATAAAATAAAAGATACCTGACCTTAGATACTTGAGGTTAAATCTTCTACACCATATACCAGCAACACAGCAATAATCCATAAACGTAAGGGTAGCTATACGTATACGGGAACTTCTAATGTTCGTATTAATTAATAAAATACGCCGTTACTTGATGTTTGGAACTTATTATACTTATACGTATATTCCAAAATAATATTTACTAGATAATAATTCATAAATCGTAAACAGTAACTCGTAACTAGTAAATTGTAAATCATAAATATGAATCGTAAATATCGTAAATAGGGAATCGTAAATAGTCCTGAAATAGAAAAGAAATAATTAGCACTCGGCTTAGCAAAAAAAAGGAAAACGATAAACTTACTGAGGTTTTGGGCGACTACCAAAAGGACATTCATTCGCCTTCCGGGAATGGTATAAGAAAAAGAATTCGAGCTTCACTACAATATCAAATAAAACTTTAAGATAATGTACCATTGAAATTAAAAATAACGAAATTACCTGCACGTGGAACGACAACAGCCTACAATCCGTAAAATACGCTATTTATGGTTTTAAAAATCGAAGACGACGTAACGTACACTCGTAGATAATAGAACCATAAATAATTTTAGGAACTCCGTGAAAATAATCACCATAAACGGTTTCTATAAACTTGATTTCAACAGGAGTCTTTTCAGTTGCCAAAGTGAACCAATAATGGCCAAACCAACCACACAAGAATTATTCGTTTTCTTGTTAAATTTGAAATTGATAACAGTAAATGCAAATCAACAAAAATGTACCTGTGCGCATATGAGATAAGCTAACGTTTGAAGAAGACAGAATTTTCATAGGCGGAACATGCGTCTTTTGAATTTGGTGAGTAACAAGACCTTGATGGAACGAAGCTAAAGCCTAAATAAATTCTGAAATGATTAAAAATAAACGCTCAAACGGTTTACTCATTAGATTCTACTAAATTAACCCTCATAGCTCAAAAATAAAATTCAAGAAAAGTCGCATAACGATAAAAGAAACTGCGCCCGCTTATGTGAAAGTAAGAGTGACAGAAATAATGCAACAAAACGAACAAGCAAATTTTTAAAGACTTTTGAGTTGCATATATCTATAGAAATTAGGCGGCGAAAGTGCTAACAAATCTATTCTAATAAGAAATATATTTCTATATTTGGAAATAAAAGACAGAAATTCTGAACAACAAAAAAAAATGTTACAACACTCCCCCTTCTCCGGGAGGAAGTAAATTTTCTAAAGGAAAATTACTGACGATAACTAATACCTAAACCCATATTAAACAAAATCAACCATTACCATCATGATATGCTAGCTTTAAGTCCTGCACATGCCATATACCTTGACTATTACCGTCATCGTCCTCTAATTCGTATGTGGTAGACCCGTTTTTCTTTCTAACTTTATACGGCCCTACAAACTTAGGAGCTAATTTTGATGTAAAATAATTAGCAGCATTACTAAGAACTTTATTTTTGCGCCACACTCGTTGTCCGGGTTGATACAATACTTCACGACGACGCAGATTGTAATGTTTACGGTTACGCCCAAACGCAGTTCTTAGGCGTTCTTTAATTTTACCAAACATTTCACGAAAACCATTTTGTCGGCGAAAAATTTCATTATCTGTATCCTTTTCAGAAGAAGAGATGTTGGTCTCATAATCTTTACCGCATATCACATGTTCATGACCGAAGTTCACGAAATAGGGAGTAAATCCAGTTGTTTCATGACGGGAAGTTCTAATGGCGCAAGCAATAGCCGCAAGGTGTTTATCCCAATGGCGATGAGTGTCTTGGATATAAGAAGATATCATGGTCTTAACTACTCTATTTGTTCTTTCGGTAGGGTCTGCTCGCGGATAGTACAAGGCGGTGTAAAATATGCGAGTCCCGTATCTAGAGCAAAGGTTTTGAAATACTTTACTTTTCATCTGAACACCGTTATCGCACATTAGGTATTGGGGTACACCGTAAACCAGAAATATGCCTTCTTCGACATGTTTGGCCAGAACATTAGCAGTTCCAGAACGAACGGGGAAAAGCACTACATATTTACTGAAATAATCAGTGACGACCAATACGTGTTTATAACCTTGACTAGATCGGGGAAAAGGACCAATAAAATCTAGACTAATCATTTGCCACGATTGTTCTACAGATGGACGAGAACCCATTAAACCGGCTGGGGCTTTTTGCTCCGGTTTTTGTTCTTGGCAAGTTTTACAATTTTTAATATAACGCGTTACGTCACTTTTTAACTGGGGCCAATAGTAACGACTACGAACTTTCCAATACGTCTTAAACACACCTACATGACCGGAGGCGGGATCGTCATGAAAACGTTTTAAAATAGCGGCACGTTTGTCTTTAGGAATAACAAGTTTCCAAAAATCTTGTTCACTTGCTAAATCGGGAATTTGTGGACGCGTGAATTTATATAGTAAACCGGCTTCAACTCTCCAACTACCATACTTTTCGGGTTGTTCCTCTATGCGTTCGAACATGCTCTTGTACCACTTGTCATTGGAATCTGAAAAATTTACATCTTCTACCGGTGCGACGATGCTGTCCACACAGATCGGAACAGAGCGGGATAATAAATCCGGGACGATGTTCTCTTTTCCTTTACGATGAATTATTTCAAAGTCATAAGGCTGCAGTCTAAGAGCCCACCGAGCTAATCGACCTTGGGGATCGCGCAAACGGTGTAACCAAAGCAAAGAATGATGGTCAGTTATGACAATAAAATGAGGACCTTCTAGATACTGCCTAAGTTTTTCTACCGCCCAAATGACCGCCAAGCACTCTCGTTCTGTTGTTGAATATTTTCGTTCTTGAGAGGTAAGTGACCGAGATAAATAACAAATGACGCGCTCTCCATCTACAAAATTTTGAGACAATACAGCTCCGACTCCGTATGCGGAAGCGTCAGTTTGCAAAATAAATGTTTTAGAAAAATCAGGGCAGTTTAAAATAGCTGCGGTGATTAGATGTTCTTTAATAGCTTTAAATGAATTTTCGCAATTTTCAGTCCAATTCCAATTAACGTTCTTTTTAATTAAATGTGTAAGAGGAGCAATAATCGAGGAAAAATGAGGTACAAAACGCCTATACCACGACGCGGTTCCGAGAAATCTGCGAATTTCCACAACGTTCTTAGGGGACGGTATATCTAAGATAGCCTGAATTTTCTCCGGATCAGGGCGTAAACCATGCATATCAACGATGTACCCTAAATATTTGAGTTGTGGACGGCAAAAATTACATTTTTCCGGACTAATCACTAAACCTGCAGCATGAAGGCGATCAAAAACTTTCTCAAGGGTTTCAAGATGGGAATCAAAATTTTGGGAAACGATTACAATATCGTCTAAGTACACTAATACCGAGGGTTGTAAATCGGCTCCAAGAACGGTATCAATTAGCCGCTGCCACGTCGCGGGCGCATTTGTAAGTCCAAATGGCATACGACAAAATCTAAACAATCCCCTACCAGGAACTGTGAAGGCAGTATAATCACGAGAAGCTTCTTTTAAAGGTACCTGCCAATAGGCTGATTTAATATCTAGGGAGCTAAGATAACGAGCATCTCTAAGTTGATCTAGGATTGCCGAAACGTAGGGCAATGGATACGCATCTTTACGTGTAACCGCATTAAGTTGTCTATAGTCGATACAAAATCTGTATGTGTTATCTTTCTTACGAACAAGGCACACGGGTGAAGACCACGAACTTTTGCAAGGTTCAATAACATTTTCAGATAGCATGTTCTCCAATTCATCGTCGATGATTTTCTGTTTTTGGGGAGACACGGGGTAGTAACGCTGTTTTATTGGTTTTGTATCGGGCAGTAATTCTATCTCATGTTCGGTGGCTGTTGTACGGCCGAGACTGGTACCCATAAGCGCAATCTTTTCGGAAATAAGATTATTTAAAGCAGTGCGTTGAGTAATTGTAAGAATGCTTTCACTCTGAATGCTAACTATGTCGGATACTTTTGGATTATTGGAAAAATGCCAAATATCTTGCCGTAAGTCTGGGACAATACCCATGGCTATCCAAAAATCTACGCCTAATATCAACGTATGCGTTAATTCAGGGACCACTAAGATATGTAATAGATGGAGGGTACCCATCAGACATACTGGTGTTTCCACATAACCTAAACTTTTGCACGAGTGTCCATTAGCAACAGTGCAATTAGTCGGTACCGAAATTAATTTTAGCCCTAGTTTTTGTATAATTTCCCAACCAGGACGTCCTAACACGGTTTGCGAGGCTCCTGAATCGAGTAAACCTAATATAGGGTATCCCAAAATAGTGATTTCTAAATAAGGACGCTGATCATCGCGTGCGTGAGAGATAACATAATCAAGAAGTGGTTTTCCTGGAAATGACTTGTTTGATACATTGGTCGACACTACGGATGGGTGTGAGGTAACTGATCGACCGGTTAGTTCCTCCGAGTAAAGTTTTCCGACGTCGAACAATGAGGACAAGTTTTGACTGTAAAATTATGTTTACCGCAACGATAACATAGAATTTGTTTAGGAGAAGGGCATTCTCTCATCGAATGTCCTAATTTTTGACAATTCCAGCAAGAAATTGTTCGCGAGGTACCTTGAAATTCATCAACTGGATTTGAATCACCGAGAGAACGAGTAGAAGTCGACACAAATGCGAAGTCCGGTTCAACAAATCCGTGTCGCTTCCGAGAAGGAGGTACATAATTATCTGCACGAAATTTCTTTATTTCAAGTTTCAGACATTCGTCTTCAAGTTCTTGTAATGAGTTTACTACAGGAAGCTGAGTAGAATAAAACGGAGCTAAATTTCTAGAAATTATTCCAAGTTGAATTTCTTCAGCAACCAAACCGTATCTGCGAAACATGGATTTAATACATGATAAATAATCAATGATAGTTTCAGTGGGATCCTGCGTTCTCGCCATTATGTCGTTTAATAATCTAGGCTTATAGTCAGGCGGCTCATAATGATATTTTAAAAGGGCTGATAGACTTTTCCAATCCGTGAATTTTGATCGATTACTGCGATACCATAATAGTGCTTTAGACTCAAAAAGATCAACAGCTGAACCGAATAATTGGGCTTCCGAAATGTTACGCGCTAATCTCAATTCCTCCACACGTTCTAAAAAGTTGTGAACACTTAAACCTTTAGCATCTCCGGTAAATTTTAGGTTCCATTTTTGAATGGGTTGCGAAGGACCACTAAAAGAATTAGTTTGACCAGAAACATCATCTGCATCGTCAACTTCATCTGCTGACTCATGATTACCAGATTTTGGGCTTTGAACAAAAATACTACTGACATCTAGAATTGGTGTACCGCTATCAACCAAACTATCTAAAAAGGTTAGGAGATCGGTCAGTAATTGGGTACGCAACGTTACTTGCTCTTTCGACAAATCAGTGATCGGTATTCGATCGGTACGACCTAAAAGATGTACAGCACGTGAACGAATTATATCTAAGTTAGGATTGGGTTTATCACGTAAACGGGTTAATTCCTCTAGCGTAGTTTGAATTTTCACAAATTCTTCTTCAGGATTGTATGGGTATTGAGGACTGATTAAAGTTTTACTAGATTTTTCTAATTTTAATAAGGGTCGTAAACAGGATCTCATAGCGTCGACGCTTTGTGTAGAAGCTATGTCTATTCCACGCACGACAAGTTCGTAACGCAACTCCTCTTTCTTAAGACGGTTAATATCAAGACGGTATTCGGCCATGATTGATTAAAAAAAAAAAAATTAATTAATATAATAAATAAAATAATTACCCAAAAAAAGGTGCACGAAGTAATACCGACTTCTTGCAAGATAAGAGAGCAGAATTTATATATAAGGATTTGAGAAACAAACAAACAACGAGAACAAAATATAAAAAAAAATAATGAGAATAATCAAACATAGAAAGTGAAGGGCTAACGGCCACTGGCCCCACGTTGGGCGCCAAAATTTGCGACGGTTTTTCTTTCCAGAAAAATAAAATTCATAGAGGTTTAATGTTGGTCTATTTTGTTGGTCAACAAATAGGCTTACTAACTCAGCCTGGTCGTGGGCTGTTGAAAAGATTCTCAAAATAGAGACCAGGAGAAGTCTTTTAATGGGCGCCAGAATCCTAACAAAAAAAAAATATAGCCAGAAAAGGAATAGGGAACTTGGGATTCACAAGTATCCTTCGATAAAAGAGAACGCAACAGAATAACCTCAATATTCAAAATTTAATGTTGAAATATGCATATAAAGTAAAACTGTTTATATAATCTTGAATGACATCAAAATTTAAAATGTTAATGTAATATACAATTAAATCGAACATAAAAGGAACTACTCCAATTAATGTGGGGGGGGGGGATAATTAAAGACAACTAATTAAGTTAACTTAGAAACACTAAAAATATAATTAATGTACTCTGGGAGGTTAGAATCCATCAACTGATAATCTTATATTCCTAATAACGCTATCCCGAAAATAAATAAACGACGCGCAATGGTGCACCGCTGCGAGCGTAACATAAGCCAAGGAGCAGGCGCAATAAGCTCCACGAACGCACAAAACAATTATGAAAAGTGAAATAATTAAAATAAATACACTTAATGGATTCCGGCGTACCAGGCCGTTTGCAAATTAACATAAATAAATACTGAAATTTGGGTTAAATCAAACTCAATTGGTGTAGTTTAACAACCAATACGTAAAGCTTCAGATTTGAAAATAAGTAATATAATAAAATTAAAAATCAGTAGGTACTTCAAAACTATGTAGATGGATAACAGTAATAACGTTGATCCTGGTACGACGTACGGCAGTTCAAACAGAATAAAATAAAAGATACCTGACCTTAGATACTTGAGGTTAAATCTTCTACACCATATACCAGCAACACAGCAATAATCCATAAACGTAAGGGTAGCTATACGTATACGGGAACTTCTAATGTTCGTATTAATTAATAAAATACGCCGTTACTTGATGTTTGGAACTTATTATACTTATACGTATATTCCAAAATAATATTTACTAGATAATAATTCATAAATCGTAAACAGTAACTCGTAACTAGTAAATTGTAAATCATAAATATGAATCGTAAATATCGTAAATAGGGAATCGTAAATAGTCCTGAAATAGAAAAGAAATAATTAGCACTCGGCTTAGCAAAAAAATGGAAAACGATAAACTTACTGAGGTTTTGGGCGACTACCAAAAGGACATTCATTCGCCTTCCGGGAATGGTATAAGAAAAAGAATTCGAGCTTCACTACAATATCAAATAAAACTTTAAGATAATGTACCATTGAAATTAAAAATAACGAAATTACCTGCACGTGGAACGACAACAGCCTACAATCCGTAAAATACGCTATTTATAGTTTTAAAAATCGAAGACGACGTAACGTACACTCGTAGATAATAGAACCATAAATAATTTTAGGAACTCCGTGAAAATAATCACCATAAACGGTTTCTATAAACTTGATTTCAACAGGAGTCTTTTCAGTTGCCAAAGTGAACCAATAATGGCCAAACCAACCACACAAGAATTATTCGTTTTCTTGTTAAATTTGAAATTGATAACAGTAAATGCAAATCAACAAAAATGTACCTGTGCGCATATGAGATAAGCTAACGTTTGAAGAAGACAGAATTTTCATAGGCGGAACATGCGTCTTTTGAATTTGGTGAGTAACAAGACCTTGATGGAACGAAGCTAAAGCCTAAATAAATTCTGAAATGATTAAAAATAAACGCTCAAACGGTTTACTCATTAGATTCTACTAAATTAACCCTCATAGCTCAAAAATAAAATTCAAGAAAAGTCGCATAACGATAAAAGAAACTGCGCCCGCTTATGTGAAAGTAAGAGTGACAGAAATAATGCAACAAAACGAACAAGCAAATTTTTAAAGACTTTTGAGTTGCATATATCTATAGAAATTAGGCGGCGAAAGTGCTAACAAATCTATTCTAATAAAACATATATTTCTATATTTGGAAATAAAAGACAGAAATTCTGAACAACAAAAAAAAATGTTACAAGCCATGGTAAATTTTTAGATAAATTGGATCTATTTATATTATGTTTGCACCAACTTAAATGAGAACATCGCAAAAGTATCAATTATAAACGGACTAGCAGATCATCAAGCTGTATTAACTAATTTAACTCTGTCAGTAAAAGAAAACACAAATAATGAAACTAATGCAAAATACGGTAGAATGTTTTCCAAAAAAAATGTATCAAAATTCAAAGAAAGCTGCGTAAAAATCGACTGGACAGAGTGCTTAAATGGTGACTCATATGACAACAAATTTTCGTCATTCACGTCAAAAATAAAAAAACTCGTTGAGCAATCCTTCCCATTGCGATTAATCAGAACGAGGAAGTGCAAGTCGTGGACCACGAGAGGAATTAGAACCTCAGCAAAAAATTTTCGTTTCTTGCAGCACGTTCGAAAATTTATTAATAATGATGCTTTTATACACTACTTCAACAGTTAGAAATCTGTCTATCGTAATATTGTCAAATCAGCAAAAACTAGTTACTATGAAAATCGGTTATCCAACGCAGCAAATAAAACCAAAGAAACTTGGTCTATTATAAACGAGTTGAGAAATTACAAAAAGAAACATGCTATAAAAGTTGAATTACAGCCGGATCAGTTAAATTCACATTTTTGTTCTATAGCACATACACTTACTTCAAAATTAAACCTAAGCTACAATGCTTTAACCTCTTTATGTAACCTTTCGTCTAAAGTTTCAAATACTTTTTTCCTTTATCCGGTAACAATAGTTGAACTTAAAGATACCTTTCGGAAAATCAAAAATAAAAATTCTGAGGGGTATGATAGCATCTCTACAAAAATTGTACAATATTTACCGTATAAGGTACTAGAAATTTTTCTACACTTAATTAATGACTCATTTACATTAGGCTACTTTCCCTCCGCGCTGAAAACTGCAGTAGTTGTTCCCATCCATAAAGGTGGTGATTTACACGACCCATCTAACTATAGACCTATAGCCCTTTTATCTACTTTATCCAAAATCATTGAAAAATTGTTAAAAATAGACTTCTAGGGTACCTACATAGATTCAAAATTCTATCCAAATTTCAATTTGGTTTTCAAAGTAACAAAAACACTAGTGACGCCATGTTTAACCTTTTACACGAAATTTACTCTAACATTAACAATAAAAAAATAGTTTCTGTGATGTTTTGTGATATTTCTAAGGCTTTCGATTGTGTTAACCATACTATTTTACTGAATAAATTAGAACTATATGGTGTTCGTGGTGTAATATTAAACTGGTTCAAAACTTATCTTAGTAATAGAACGCAATTTGTAAAAATTTCCAATAAATTATCCTCTTCCTCCGCTATCACATGTGGCGTACCTCAAGGTTCTGTCCTTGGACCCAGTTTATTTCTCATTTATATCAACGATATTTTTGAACTTGACATCAGTGGTAGTTTTACTATATTTGCTGATGATACCTACATGTATTCGATGGTCAGATTTAGATTCCAAAATTTTAACTACTAATATACAACGGGATATGCTAAAAGTAAAAGAATGGTATGATTCCAACCATTTATGGTTAAATACACAAAAAACCAATATTTTAATTTATTTATCAATTCCAGCTTTACTTCGTTAAAGTCCATATTAGTAGAACAGGGGCACCACTTAGTCATCACCCTGAGTCTAATTACATGGCTAATTGCATTCCAATCAACGTCACGTAAGTGACGTCAAACTTACGTCACAAGAACACCGCCCCTAGGTACAAAAAATATAAACAAGGCTCATATCAAAAATCTAATAACGTGTTATCCAATTAATTCTTAATAACCTTGTTTGCAAATTAGTATATGAAATTACCAACATGGCTTTCACGGTCATTTGTATTAACTTAGAAATTAAAAATTTCAAACACCGCCCTTAGGTACCAAAAAAAATATAAACAAACATCATATCAAAAATCTAATAAAGTGTTATCCAATTAATTTCGGGTAGATTAACATGTGCTATACTTACGAAAAATGCAGATCAATACCTGATCAAACCTAATAATCAATTAATGAAATAATACGTTAACAACGGATATGTTTTTTAAATATTTACTTTATAAGCTTAACATTTGCTAACATGTTTAAAATAAAATCGTTTGGCTATTTAGAAATTTTACCACAAAATAGCGTAGGTACACTAATTTTTAGAAACCGAGGGAAATTTTGATAATGAGTTGTAGGGAGATGTACTTCTGACATAACACTAACTGTGAATAATAAGTTTTAAATATTTCCGTTTATGACGCTTAACATTAGGTAAACCGTTAAACAAAGCCGTTTAACCATTTAGCGTCACTCTTTAGGAATTCTACTACAAAAATATCATAAGCTACTTATTGAAAGTCGCGAGAAATTTAGGTAATTAGTAAATTTTTTAAGTAAAATCTAACCTTCATTAGTAGGGTACAGTTAATTACATATAAGTATAACTACCCCAATTGACCACTTTTTGTTTGCGAGCGGTGCGTGTTCAGTCGTAATTGTTAAAAACAAATAATTATTGTAAAATGGTGCATGAAGATATTTTGAATACCCTTACTGTTGACCAGATTCTTAGTCTGATCAAGGAAGGTTTGATAAATAGTGACGCGGCTGTAGAAAAAGCGTATAATGTTCTTGTAAACAAATTAATTTTTGACGGAGAAACGAATTTTGACTTAGGATTTTTCAACAAACTAGAAGCCTTTGTTAAAAACATTAAACTAAAGCTAAAGAACGTAAGTACCTTTTTTTTTTAATTTTATACTTTTTTAACAAAGATGCTATTTTAGGTTTCCATCAGTGCGATAGCTAAAATATTACCCCAGCCGAATAATTCGGGAATGATACACGAATCCGTAAGTATCTAATTAAATTATTGTTATAATAATATATCTCAATATAAATTATAAGCTGTGTGTATTCATTAGGAGGCAAATGTAAAAACGACTGAAAACGAAAAGAGCGACCAGGCCACAAATGTTGTGAGAGCTGAAGTTACAGGAGTTACACGTAAATGTGTAAGGCAGGACGCGCACTGAATCGGCGCGGATCAGTCCGCTCGGAACGGCACGATCGGCAGGTTTTGCTATACAGGAAATTAAATGCATCGCCGCGCACTGCATCGGCTCGGCCGGCTCAGACCTGCCGGATCGTCTCGGCATCGGCAAAGAATGATAGCAGGGGCAAAAACTGCCGAATGCTCTTACGGTCGTTAACTATTTCCAACTAGTAGTTTAGATAAGCTGCAATATATATACCATATAAATATAATTTAACCTTCATAAACATATCTTCCTGCATTGATTTTCTCGCGTTGCCATGCCACACTTCCTTGATTGGACACAAAATATTGTTTAAACTGTTCCCTGATATTAAAAGCCTCTCGCTGAAAATTACCACCAATATTAACCAGGTTATCAAGACCTTCTGGTACATCCTGAGCCTCAAGTTCCCCAGGTTGCCAAGCACAAGAATCATTCCTTAAAAATTGTGCAATGCAGTACAAGCTAAAGTAATTATGTCTAGATGATCCGGCGAGATATTAAACTATGCTGCTGAAGACAAACTGAATGTGCCGATTCAGTGCGCGGTATAAACTGACGTTCCGATCGTACCGTTCCGAGCGGACTGATCCGAGCCGATTCAGTGCGCGTCCTGCTTAAAAAGGTTGTACGCAAATGCTTCTGAACCAGGGCCTAGTGGTTGCGTAAGTATTGTAAGTATATTAAAATATTTGTTATTGCGCTCGCTTATGTGAAATTTGAAGCTAAATAGAATATATTTTATATTTATATATAAGTAAATATTTAAAAATCGAATTCCTAATTAAGTGAGTGTTTCAGGTTGGTTCAGAATGTGAGAAAAGAGGGCCCCCATCCTATTATCCAGGCCTCGCTCGTAGAGAAACCCTGCCACTGCTAAAACCGCGAGCTGACATACCGATGGATGTTGCCTCAACATCATGCTCAGTGTCGAGGCAGGAGAAGCGACCGTCCGTTATAAAACATACGCGAGATATTTCAACACTTCAGCACGGCGGCTTGGTAATTACAAAACAATGATATATATTTCTTTAAAGTTTCACTTAGCCATATTGTACCATAGTTAATACTCTATTTAATTGTAGGTCTCTGCGCCACGGTCGAGGAACGAACGCGTGGCCAACATAACCATGAGACCCTCTTTAACTAAACGTTATTTTAAAATAATGTCTGAGGGCTTGAAAGATATAAAAAAGTTTAATGTTCAGGCTAGAACATTAACTTTTAAGTTCAATGACGTTAGTGATTCAGTCAATCCAATTTTGTGGCTGCAGGTAAATTCAGCTGAACATATTAAAACGAAAAAAAAAACAATTTTTGTTATTATTTACAGAGAGCCTTTGACGAGATAATCGAGCATGTTACTGTGGGTTCAACACCATCCGATAGAATTGGGATGATACTACGCAATGACAATTTTCCCGAGAAGCCGGTAGGATTTTCGTTCAGGCGTGTGGACCAGCTTTCATCATCGGTCATACTCGCTACGTTAGAAAAAATTCTGCAGAGCAATGCGAGCTTCTTCGCTAATGATACGATGCGTCTTCATGTTGATCGAGTAACTCTACCTACAGGACGCGGCCGTGTAAAGTTGACAGGGATTAACTTTGAAGAATTTTGCAGGAGGAAACAAGGTATTATGGTTATAATTAATCAAGACACTCACTGTCTTGCAAGAGCTTTAGTTCTTGCCATAGCCTGGAGGTCCAACGACAAAGATTTAGAGTATTTACAATTAGGTGGCTTTTTGATACAGCGTAGGGCCTACAGTCTATGTGCAAAAGCTGGGGTAGATTTGTCTAATGGGGGAACAAGAGAGCATATTGAACAGTTTCAAAAGTATTTAACAGGGTACACCATAGTAGTTTATAACAGCAAATGGGCAAAACAGTCTATTATGAAGGTCCGCGATCCTCAGATAGAGTTGTTCTAAATTTAATTTTGGAAAATGATCATTATAACGTCATTACAAATTTAGTTTCGGCTTTTTCTTGCACGTACTTCTGTGAAATGTGTCGTGTCCGTTTCAACGATAAAAATAAACACAAAGCATGTGTGTATATCTGCCCATGTTGCCATGCCACGCCCCCTTGCAATGTTTTGTTAGATTTAGTAACATGTAATAGCTGTAACAGAGATTTCCGGGGGGGGGGGGGGTGTTACGCCGAACACAAAAAGAGCTTGTATAGCATTTTAAGAAGATGCCTGCAATGCTTTTGTAGTGTATGGGTGGACCCCCAAAGACCTCACAGATGTGGTTACAAACGTTGCGGTACCTGTCAGGAAGAAAAGCCCATCAGGCACTTTTGTCATATGTCAAAAAAGAACATTGACAAAAGGAAAATGGAAAAACATTTTATATTTGTTTTTTATGATTTTGAATGCATGCAGGAGACTCCTGTAGACGGTGTTGAAAATGCTTTTTTACATGAACCGAATTTATGTGTAGCTCAAAACGTTTGCAAGAGCTGTATAGATAACCAAGACATGAATCAAGATTGTCTTAAGTGTGGAAAACGACAACACATTTTTAAGGAGTCTCCTGTAAAAAGTTTTTTAAATTATATTGCAACATTACCTAGTAATGGGTGTCAGGTGATAGCTCTGGCACACAATATGAAGGGTTATGACGGACTTTTCATATTGCGTGAATTGATTAAAGAGCAATCTAAATGGGAGCCTAAAATAATTTCTACAGGCACTAAACTAATGTCTATTACTTGTAACAATATTAAATTCATCGATTCGTTAAATTTTATGACCATGCCTTTGTCAAAATTACCAGCGACTTTTAAATTTCCAGGATCCAAAGGTTATTTTCCTTATTTATTTAACATTTCGGCTAATCAAAATTATGTTGGAGAACTTCCAGCTGCTCACTATTATAACCCTGACGAGATGAGCTCCAAAGCTCGAGATGATTTTCTAAAATGGTACGCTTCAGAATTGGAAAAGAACACTGTATTTGATATGCAGCGTGAAATAGTACAATATTGCACGACAGATGTCGACATTTTAAGAAAAGCCTGTCTCGAGTTTTGGAAGATTTTTACAGTTCAAAACGGTGTGGACCCATTTAGAGAAACTTGCACAATAGCCGGTTCGTGTATGACTGTATTTAGACGCAACTTTTTACAGGAGAACACTATAGGGATTATACCGCAAGGGGGTTATAGAATGGCTGATAAGCAATCGGCTGTTGCAATAAAATGACTTTTGTGGATTGAGCATGACGAAGGTATTCAAATTCAGCATGCTGGTAACGGTCGCGAAAAGCGGCTGGAAGAGAATATTCTAGTTGATGGTTACTGTGAAGATACTAAAACAGTTTATAATTTTCACGGTTGCTATTTTCACGGTTGCGACCGCTGCTATCCTGACCAAACTGCTGAACTATCGGGATTGAAAAACGAGTCAATGTTTTTACGCCGTGAAAAAACTGTGGCCTGTGCAGCTAGAATCCGTTCTCTTGGTTATAATTTAATCGAGAGGTGGGAGTGCGATTTTAAAGACTTTTTAAAACGTAAGCCTCAAGCAGCTGAATTTGTTGCTAATCATGCAATCCAGAAAAGTATGCCTCTTAACCCACGCGATGCTTTTTTCGGAGGACGCACCAACGCAGTTAAACTTTATTATGAGGCTGGAGAGGATGAGGAAATTAAATATTTTGATGTTTGCTCTTTGTATCCTTATGTCAATAAGTATGGGAAATACCCCATCGGTCACCCTAAAATTTATGTTGGTGATCAAGCTTGCAGGCAATTAAAATTTAATTCAATCGAAGGCCTTATTAAAACTACAGTTTTGCCACCTTCACAACTGTATCATCCTGTCCTACCTCATAGGTTACACGGTAAATTAATGTTCATTTTATGTAGAACTTGCGCAGTGGATATGAATCAAGGGGAATGCGCGCATAATAATGATGAACGAAAATTTACAGGAACCTACGTTGCCGACGAACTCCAAAAAGCTGTCGAGCTGGGTTACCAGATTTTAGAAATTCATGAGATCTGGGAATATCAGGTTGTCCAATACGACAAAAACAGTAAGAGTGGGGGTTTATTTTCAAAATACGTGGATACCTTTTTAAAACTAAAACAAGAATGTAGCGGTTGGCCGTCTTGGTGTGTTGACGATGAGTCAAAAGATCGTTATATTGACGAATATTTAGAAAAAGAAGGTATTCCTTTAGACAAAAACAATGTTTCTTTTAATGCTGGTTTACGCTATATAGCCAAATTAATTCTGAACTCTTTCTGGGGTAAATTAGCCCAGAGAGAAAATTTGAATCAGACGTCAATTATTTCGGATCCCTATGACCTGTTTAAAATAATGACTGATCCTTCGGTCGAGGTCCAATCTCTCATTACTCCTGACGATAACGTAGTTATCGTAAATTGGTTAAGACCTGAGGAGACTATAGTACCACTCAAAACTGTAAATGTCGTGTTGGCAGCCTATACGACTGCTGGAGCTCGGTTAGAACTTTATAAATATTTGGAGAAACTGGACAGACGGGTAATATATTTTGATACTGACTCGATATTTTTTACGCAAAAGTTAGGTGAATGGGAACCTTGTGTTGGCGACTACCTCGGTAACATGACAAACGAAATCTTAAAAGATTTTAAAAAGGGTAGTAAAATGAAAGAATTTGTAAGTGGAGGTCCGAAAAATTACGCTTTTAGGGTTTTTTTAGCAGAAACAAACGACAATAAGTATGTCTGTAAAGTTAAAGGAATTACCTTAAATTATAAAAATTCTAAAAAGGTTAATTTTGACACGCAAAAAAACATGATACTAAATAACCTCCAGCACACATACGTTGATACAGATCGGAAAATTGTTCGGACTTCCACATACGAAGTGCATTCTAAACCCGAAAGAAAAATTTATAGAGTACAGTATACCAAACGTCGTCGGATTGATGGCGGATACGATACACTTCCATATGGTTATAAACTATAGTAGAGTTGAAATTGTTCAGAGTTCTTAGATATCCTGCTTTTAGACTGTTTATTAAATGTTAGTATAAATAAATAAATAAATAAATAAGAATGAAAATTGTTGAATTTATATTGTGAATATATTACATTACATTTTATTGTTTGTATCATATCAAATAATTCAATAGCTCTAATCTTAACAAATCTGTTTTTGTAAATAGAATAGATAAAATTTAAAAACTATGTTCATTAAATTTTATGATTATTAGGCACATTTATTTTATATTAAATGTCTGTACCACGTCAAATAAATTAATTGATAATTTTAACAAATCTATTTTTTCAAAATAGCAATCATACAGTAATCTTATACAATTATCGTTATTAATTAAATTATAATCAAACATATTTAAAAAATCCAAAGTAGATACATTATTCATTTTTAAAGTTAAATACACTAAACAGTAATTGCCACAAACTTTTGAAGTAAAACTTTGCAATATTTTGGAAGTGTAGACCCAGGACTTGGAATTGTTCCGTATAAAATTTAAGTGAGTTCCTTTAGGGGCTCGTCCGTGTGAGTCGAAATACTCTCCAAATCCGTTTTTATCAATGTAGAAAGCACACCAATGATGCCCCGGCTTATTAGATGGATCAGCATTGGCCTGAAAGGCCACATCTCTAACTAAAGGTCTATCTAAAGGTAATATGGAAATTTTAGACTTCGCCGCCGATAAAACTTCGTTTTTAAAAATTTGTGTTGTCCTTTGCAGCTTTCAAATATTAACACGCATTTTGAATTTCATTTCATATTTACTTATGTTGAATTTCAGAAAACACAACGATTCATTAACGTAAACTTGTTAAATGTACAATTTGCTTTTTTCGAAATTATAGAATTTGCAGAAAACGAATTGTTTGCGGAGATTATATCTGATTAAAGCACAATATCAATAAAAATAAATGTTTTGAAATCTGAAATATATTTTAGTCTGCAAAAATGTAAATTTTTTTTTATGATTAAAAAAAAATAGACATTTAAGCGTGAATTTATGAAGGAAATTTTAGATTTTATCGATAAAGTTTTGTTTTACAGTTTCTTTAAAAGTATTATTAATTTATTTATTTACACTACCGTGAATATATCTTTGAATTCTTTCGGCTGTTTACCGATATTTTACCACATTACAAATTTCGAATTTTTTCAGCTTGTTAATAAACCGAAAAACAAAATTTAAAAAAAAAAACAAAAAAAAATCTCCTTGCATAATTCTTAAGTGAAAAGGCTCTTTACCAAACCCTCGGACAATTTAAAAAACTGCCTCTGGCAATCCAATAATTGTATGTGTTGGTTTTTTTTTATAACAATTGAATTTTTGCATGCTACTTAACTGTTAAGTTTTATTCATAAATCATTTATTATAACAAATAAAAAAATAATAGTGATTTAAGCAAACGTTTTTTAAGATCGGATTTGGATATGTTTTTGGATGAAAAATTTTTGACAAAGTAGATTGTTTTTAATTTATTTTATTTTTTCTAAAGAACTGTTTAGTTGCAGCGTTACAACTTTGAAATACATTACCAGTTTCTAAATATTTTGTATGTATTGCGTGAGAGAAAACTAGTATGTTTTTGAAAAAAGAATAAATAAAACTGTTTTCGTGTATCCGAATATTTTTAAGATTTTCAATTACCTACCGTCTGTTTGATTGAATTGAGTTATATTCTCTAGGTAGACTATGCAGTTAAGTCTAGAGAAACTCTTCATCAGATTTACTATACAACATTATTATTTTTGTAAATAAATGCAGATATGTGTTTTATTTCATTTTTTAATTACAAGAGAATAATATTTACATTTTTGCAAACTGAAAAATATTTCAAACTTCTAGACAATCATTTATTGAAATTGTGATTTAATCAGGTATTAATAAAGCATTACAGATAATTAGTGCTTTTTTTTGTAATTTCTATAAATAAGCACAAATTGAAATAGATAGAACAATTTTTCCATAAACATATGTTTGCTTTTGAAACCTGCGAACTTAACGAATAGAGAAAGCTATAATATCAATTAGACTCGACAATTTCTATAAATTGTTGAAATTCATACATGACAAATTTTGTATAACTCTAATGCGTATTCACATTTGTAGTTTTCCAAAATATTTTCGAGTAATATGAAGTTTATATAAGTGACTGTCGACTAATTATCTTAATTATGGTTAATATATATACACATAAGAAAAATTTCTATTTTTCCGTTGCATGAATAATAAGAGAGAAAAAACTATTTAAAGAAATTCGATTTGCAACATTAGCTTGTCTTTCACAACGTGTATGAGACTGTAGTCTTCTAAACTTTCTGAAGTTTCAAGACGTTTTTTCTTTAATTTGTAAAAGTTTATAATTATTTGTGTAACATGAATCGCATTAATAATAATACACCCACAGCATGTGGAATGTATTACGATGACAACGACATGGGGTACACAGATTTCCAACCGCCGTCAGTATCATTACAAAATAGTGAGTATGTTGATTTAACCACGACATCGCCGTCACCAGCTATTGAAGAGGTCGCCGAGTTACAGTCGGTTATCAGTGATGATATTTATCAGAATATTGTGTACATGGATACGCCGTCCGTGGACGGCAACTCTCAAGAACACAACGACCTGGTTACATGTCTTGAAGATATGTATAATTGGCAACCACATACACCACATCGAGAGGTCACAGAAGAAGACGCACCTGGAAAGCTCCTCCCAGAGTCCAGTGAAACAAATCTGAAAGCATCACCGGGTGTAGAAGAGTTGCAACAACAAACACCAGGAGATGAAACCTGCATGGCTGTATCACCAGTTACAGAAGAGGCTATTATATGGTCTGAACTTGCTGAAGGAACGATGGAAATTTTTTTATTTATAGAAGATGAATATGCGTAGGGCTACTATTTATATTACATTGCATTTATGTATAAAAATAAAATATTGAAATTACAAATAAGGTTTTTACTTTTTTTTTTTGTTTAATGAATGTGGGTCGTCATTGTGACGAAAAAAAAGCAGACATCAGTGATTGTGAAAGAGTATGTCTTTTATTTTTTCATTATACTTAGTTTATGTGTAAGTGAAATTTTAATTATCGGTACTGCTTTAAGCAAACACTTTTTGGATTTTGGATATGTTTTTGGATGTTAATAATGAAAAATTTTGGAAGAAGAATAGATACTTTTTAATTTATTTTTTTTTCCTAAAAAAGTGATTAGTTGTAGCTTTATAATTTTGAAACAGATTACCAGTTTCTAAATATTATGCATGAACTTACCAAAGGTAAGTGTGGAAATTTTAGACTTCATTGATGAAACGTCGTTTTTAAAATTTGTTTAATCTGGTGCAGCTTTCAAATGTCAACACGCCTTTTAAATTTTATTTCGTATTTACTTATGTGGAATTTCAGAAAACAGAACAAGTAATTAACGTAAGCTTGTTAAATGCACCATTTGTCTTTTTCGAAATTATAGAATTTACAGAAAATAATTGTTTGCGAATTTTATACGCGATTAAAGTACAATTTTAATAAAATAGTTATTTAGAAATTTGAAACATATATGTCTGCAAAAATGTAAATTATAATTTCTTATGATTTTAAAAAATATATAATTAAGCGTGAAGGCATGAAGAAAATTTTAAAGTTCATCCATAAAGTTTCGTTTAAAATTGATATTTTACCAAATTACAAACTTCTAGTTTCAGCTTGTTAATAAATCGAAAAATGTGAAAATCTCTTTGTATGGTTATTAAGCGAAAAGAATATTTAACAAACCCCCGAGCAATTTAGAAACTGCCTCTGGCAAACCAATAATTGTACATGTAGGGTTTGAAATCTAATATTCTGCCATGAAATTCTTTAAGAGTTACGTTAAATAAATTTTTTTTTTTATAAACTTTTAGCTACATCAGAGGGTAGAAACAAACAAACATGTAAAAATAAATTATTTCACATTCTATAAAATCAACTTTATGAGATTTACTCAAGTATCAAGGTAAACCATTTTGTGCTAAAATAGAAAGGACTAAACGTTTTAAATGTTAGTTCAAATAACAAAGAAAAAAAGGTTGCTGAAAATTTATATTGTGATTGTATTACATTACATTTTATTGTTTGTAACATATCAAATAATTCAATATCGCCAATTTTAATAAATCTGATTTTGTAAATTGTGTTTATGTTTGAAATTATATGAAAGTAATATTTACATGTTTGCAACCCGAGTCTTAAAACTGTTGTATCTGCTACAGTCTTAATAACGTCGATTCGGTTGGTATGACGAAAAAACTTCCACTGTTTGTTGTGGGACATCTGGAAATTTTACGACAATCCCAACAACATCCGAAATTCTACTGTAGTAATAAATTTAAAATGCTTGTTAACATCTGTAAAAGAAACAATAAAGTAAAACTTTATCAAAGAACTCAAAAATTTCCTTCGCTTTCACGATTAATTATTTATTTTTTAATCATAAGAAACTAATATTTACATTTTTACAGACTGAAAAACATTCCAAATTTCTCAAAAATTATTTTTAAATTGTGATTTAATCAAGTATCAAGGTAAACCAGTTTGTGCTAAAATAGAACTAAAAGTTTTAATGTTAGTATGAATAACAAAGAAGAAAGGTTGCTGAAAATTTATATTGTGATTGTATTACATTACATTTTATTGTTTGTAACATATCAAATAATTCAATATCGCCAATTTTAATAAATCTGTTTTTGTAAACCGTGTTTATTTTTAAAATTATATGAAAGTAATATTTACATTTTTGCAACCCGAGGCCTAAAATTGTTGTATCTGCTAGTCTTAATAACGTCGATTCGGTTAGTTATAGTTGAAATCCATCACCAAACTTGGGGACAAACCGTATTACTTTGTTTTGAAGACAGCAAAAGTCGTAATCCTCCAAATTGATCTTGTTTATGTAGCCATCTCGAAAATTTATAAACAATATAAATAAAATAAATCGTGTACTTCGTCCATAAAAGTGCAGCATTTTTTTTTGATGTAAAAATTACACCATCTTTAAACTTTTGTTTCAAAATTCGCACACTCACTTTGAAATTGTTGAACGGGTCTAACCAATAACTATTAATTTGAACTCACAATTATTTAAATTTACTTCTACTAGAAATCGAAGTTTATCACGCTTTATCTTTATCGCCGTTTCACTTAAGTTAGTAGAAACTCCGTGGGTTTTCACTGTTTCATTTTCAAATCTTTGAAAATCTTCATTGCTGACTTCAAATTGCGGAGATTGAGAAAAATGCTGCTCTGAAATAAAAACTTTTATTTCGTCAAAATAAAGAAAGAGTTGCTTGTTACAGTTTTATTATTTTTTCTTATATACCGTTTAAGGATTTTAAACTAACAACAAAAATTGTTTTTAATGTAGTTTACAAAATTAAATGTAACAGGTGTAATTCTTTTTATAAAAGTTAAACTAAACATTTTTGTTTTTACAAAAAAAAAAGAAAGATTCAATTGTCATAAATAAAATTGGTACTGCTTTAAGCAAACACTTTTTGGATTTTGGATATGTTTTTGGATGTTAATAATGAAAAATGTTGGAAGAAGAATAGATTGTTTTCACTTTATTTATCAATTCCAGCTTTATATACAGATACTCATTAGATTGTTTTCAATTTTTTTTTCCTAATAAGTGATTAGTTGTAGCTTTATAATTTTGAAACAGATTACCAGTTTCTAAATATTTTGCATGGACTTACCAAAGGTAATATGGAAATTTTAGACTTCATTGATGAAACGTCATTTTAAAATTTGTTTAATCTGGTGCAGCTTTCAAATGTCAACACACCGTTTAAATTTTATTTCGTATTTACTTATGTGGAATTTCAGAAAAAACAACAAGTAATTAACGTAAGCTTGTTAAATGCACAATTTGTCTGTTTCGAAATTATAGAATTTACAGAAAATAATTGTTTGCGAATTTTATACGCGATTAAAGTACAATTTTAATAAAATAGTTATTTAGAAATTTGAAAAATATATGTCTGCAAAAATGTAAATTATAATTTCTTATGATTTAAAAAAATATATAATTAAGCGTGAAGGTATGAAGAAAATTTTAAAGTTCATCCATAAAGTTTGGTTTAAAATTGATATTTTACCAAATTACAAACTTCTAGTTTCAGCTTGTTAATAAATCGAAAAATGTGAAAATCTCTTTGTATGGTTATTAAGCGAAAAGAATATTTAACAAACCCCCGAGCAATTTAGAAACTGCCTCTGGCAATCCAATAATTGTACATGTTGGGTTTGATAACAAATAAACGTTTGAATCTAATATTCTGCCAGGAAATTCTTTAAGAGTTACGTTAAATAAAAACAAATTTTAAAATAAACTTTTAACTACAACAGCGGGTAGAAACAAACAAACATGTTAAAATCAATTATTTCAGATTCTATAAAATCAACTTTATGAATTGAATGCTATTATTATATCTACAAGTGATATTTTGTCAAATACTTAAAGAGTATACTAAATAGTGACTAAACGAGTTTTGTCGTCATGAGTCGCTATAGGAATACTAACATTAAAAATAATGTTATCTCTTACTACATTGTCAAATTTCGATGGCTGAATGTTGTATCTGTAGCTGAATTTGGTATCAATCATTGCAATTAGTTTGAACAAAGAAGCGAGATAAAATCACGTTAATTTTAAGATATGTTAGTTTTCTTAATCGATTATTATCCCTTCTATCAATTTAAAACTTTCAATTTTAATTTAAAATATTGCAAAGATTTACTTCAAACGTTTGTGGTTATTTCTGTTTATTGCATTTAAATTTAAAAAATTTTAAAAATTAGAAATTTTAATTTCTAAAATTAATTGGATAACACTTTATTAGATTTTTGATATGATGCTTGTTTATATATTTTGTACCTAGGGGCTGTGTTCTGGTGACGAAAATTCGCTGACGTAAGTTTGACGTCACTTACGTGACGTTGATTGGAATGCAATTAGCCATATATTTTTTGTACCTAGGGACAGCGTTCTTGTGACGAAAATTCGCTGACGTAAATTTGATCTCGTGCGAACTGAATTAAAATTAGGTCAATTATTTCATTAATTGATTATTAGGTTTGATCAGGTATTGATCTGCATTTTTCGTAAGTATAGCAGAGTTGGTATGAGGTAAAATCCTCTGTAGTATGTAATACTCAACGTCAACAATTTATAAAGCTTAAAGATAATTTCCCTAATTTTGTAACAGTCATCAGCGATTACGGTTGTAGAAAAGAGATGAACAAGAAAGAGAGGAACATTTGGCTTCATTTACGAGCAACTACTTCAGCAACTGTGACGACAGAAATAGTGACGGTACTAAAGTACCGTCAGCATGGAAATTTTAGTTGAAAATCAAGGAAAATTATAAGATTAGATGTTAATCTACCCGAAATTAATTATATAACACTTTATTAGATTTTTGATATGAGCCTTGTTTATATTTTTTGTACCTAGGGGCGGTGTTCTTGTGACGAAAATTCGCTGACGTAAGTTTGACGTCACTTACGTGACGTTGATTGGAATGCAATTAGCCATGTAATTAGACTCAGGGTGATGACTAAGTGGTGCCCCTGTTCTACTCATATTTAATGAGTATCTGTATATAAAATACTTAATCACTTTAACAATATCTATTTATTTAAACCTTATACGTATTTCGGCATGTTTACATGCCATTGTCAAAGGTTATATGAAAGTAAACAGTTAGTGTTGTTATAGCAATAGAACTTTTTTACTTATCTTGGTAATCGTCTGCAGATGACTTGATTTCTTATTCCAAAATGTCCAGTAGAGGAGAATTTAACAGATCAATTTGCTCATTCATTAACGGTACAGTTTTTAAATGTTTGTGAATTTCAAAAGCTTCTAGTATATCTAATTTACGTTTATCATCACAAAAGTGTAAACATTTTATGGTGTTATTAGATGTCATTGAATGATTTTGTTCTAGTAAGTGTTTAGCGTAATTGGATTTATGTGGGTGTTTGTATTTGTAACAACGTACGTGTTCTTTATACCTAATATCAAAATTTCTAATTGTCTGGCCTATATAAACCGAATTACAATGCGAACAATTTAATTTGTAAATGCCTGATTTTAACAAATCGTCTGTTTTTGATTTTGCATTAAACAAACTATTTAAGATGTTCCTAGTTGTTTTAAAGCTTACTTTATATTTATTTGTTGTGTTTATAATTTTAGCAATTTTTTCTGATTTCTCACCAAAATATGGGATCGAAGCATATTTAATTGTATCGAACGAAGTTAGGATATTCGGATAAATTTTTTGAATGGCTAATTTATAATCTTTTTCTTTAATTAATGTATCAATAAGTTTAGTATTATAACCATTACTGTATGCAATTTGTTTAATAATTGAAATTTCTCTATTATAATTAATTTCATCTAAAGGGACCGTCAAAGCCCTATGTATCAGGGACCTGTATGCTGCTAATTTATGTGTTTTATGGTGACAAGAATCGTGTGGTATTGTAATGTCTGTTTGTGTAGGTTTTCTATAAACTGAGTACTCAAATTTATTAGTTGATTTATTTTTTATGTTTAAATCTAAAAAGTTAATGGACTTATTTTGTTCAGTTTCTAGTGTAAATTTTATGTTTGGGTGCAAGCTGTTAATAAAAATTAAAAATTCATTAATTAAATCAAATGAACTATTAAAACATGCTAAAATGTCATCAACATAACGAAACCAAAATATAACTTTCTCAGATTGATTTGATTCGAATATTTGATCTTCTAGATTTTCCATAAACATGTTAGCTAAAAGAGGTGAAATTGGACTTCCCATGGGTAAACCATCTTTTTGGAAATAAATTTTATTATTAAAAGTAAAATAATTTTGATTGGTGCAAAGTTCAAATAATTGAATCAACTCAGTCCGTTTGAAAGAGATGTATTTTTTAAATTTTATTCTACTAACTAATTCTCTAATGTCATTGTCAAATACGTCAAACTGAATTGGATAAAAAAAAATACACAATACAGAAAAATAAACTTTCGAGATTAGAACAACACACACGTGAACCACACACAAAACCTGACACAATAATAAATTTTCATCCACGTTTTCTAAATTTATCAAACACAGATTTCAATGACCAACAGATAAAATTCCTAAATAAGGGTTTTAAGTTTGCCCCTTTTCCAAAATTTACCAATAATAATAATGAAATTTTAGCAGTCAATTCTGAACTGATTCTTAAAGAAAGACATTTCCTATATGCAAAATTTCAAATTGCTAATTTATTAAAAGAGATGTCAATCAAAGCAGCTTGTATATATATATATATATATATATATATATATATATATATATATATATATATATATATATATATATATATATATATATATATATATATATATATATATATATATATATATATATATATATATATATATATATATATATATATATATATATATATATATATATATATATATATATATATATATATATATATATATATATATATATATATATATATATATATATATATATATATATATATATATATATATATATATATATATATATATATATATATATATATATATATATATATATATATATATATATATATATATATATATATATATATATATATATATATATATATATATATATATATATATATATATATAATATATATATATATATATATATATATATATATATATATATATATATATATATATATATATATATATATATATATATATATATATATATATATATATATATATATATATATATATATATATATATATATATATATATATATATATATATATATATATATATATATATATATATATATATATATATATATATATATATATATATATATATATATATATATATATATATATATATATATATATATATATATATATATATATATATATATATATATATATATATATATATATATATATATATATATATATATAGAGCTAGAGGAACAGATATACATCTACCTCGGCCAAATTCACAGATGATAAAAAATTCCATATTCTACACCGGTAATATTCAATACTCTACCACTTAATATAAAAAATATATCAAATATTTCGAAATTTCGTAGAATGTTACGGTCATATTTGTTGGATAAAGCATATTATTGTTTACATGATTTTTTTACTGACAGAAACTAAATTATCACAGTTTCGGGCTAACGAAACTGTGATAATATTGATAAAGATATTCTCTGTATTTTAATTTAATTTAAATATTATATTAATAATCTTTACCATAGCATGCAATACTGGGATATCTATATACTGTTTTACCGTTTTTAAATATCTAAGGTCTTTTTGTAATATACTGTTATGTGTATTATTAAGTAACTAACTATTTGACTACACCACTGAGTTACTGTCAATAAACGACTTAAACGACTTTATATTAAATATAGTAATACCACAGTATATTTATATATACAGTAGCGAAAGCGCCCATATAACGCCTGGTAAGCTATAACTAGTGGCGCTCCAAGCGGTCGACAAGTTAAACTATCGTTTAAATTATGGCGGGTTTTAAATTCTAATCCAGTTCGTTGTTGTTACCATATTTTTAATAAGCAAAACAGAAAAATTACGAACTACATTATATAATGGTTTTTAAATAATACAAAGATAATGCCAGTAATATGATTTATTAACAAAATAAGTTTTGATTTATACATTAAACAGTAAATAATACCTATATTAACAAGGCTTTATTATTCGAAGCGCTGGTAGTTTTCTTTTACACAAAAGTGGCTTAGGAAGGTTTTTAATTTGAAATATTGTTGGTACTGCGTTGTGAACAAACTTCTTCTTCTCTATATTTATAAACTACGAATCTTCAAAATGCAGCGTACACAAAGTGAAGTTTTTATTCAAATATCCCACCTCCTTTTCACGTAAATCTTCACGTCTACAGTTTACAACCCACTGTTTTGATCTAGAACGACGAGAAAGTCAAACTTTAATGTATTAATATTTATTAGAATTTATTACCTTTTTGGATCTTTGGGAAATGTAAAAAAACTAAGGTTAGGATTCTTTCCTTTGTTGTTTTCGCAGTTTACGGCGGAACATGCGCTCCCTTTCGAGACTCTCATAATAGATTGGTATATCACTAATCACATTTTTATAAAAACACTGGCAAACAACTTGAAAATTGTTCTTATAACGTTCAAAAAGCAGAGAAACACTACTACCGTCAGCTGTCAGATTTTAGTGTAACTTGTTTGCCGCTTGGTGCTATAATTACCATAAATGACCTTTACTTTCGCTACTGTATATATAAGTATACTGTGGTAATACCATAAAGCAAATAGCTTCACTAGCTATTTACTTGGTAGTACAATTTTCAAAACCGTTTTTCGATTACTGTAAATTGCGCTGTATAAATTAACAGCTCGTATTGTTTTATAATATAATACGTCTATAAAGTGTACTCTTCACTAAAGTAGTCGCAAAACAAAAAGACCAGTTGCATTAAAATAAAAACCATAGCTGTCAAGTCGCGACTTGCCGAGGGTATGTACTTTAAGAAGTCAGCGCCAAACAATTTTAAGCTAATAAACATTTAACACAGAAAAAGTCACACTTTATAGTGCAGGCCCGTTCCTGGCCAGCAACTTTTGATCGGAGTTCAAAAAAAACTCTTTTTAAAAAGTATTTGCTTTATTTTTACACTTAAACAATTATACAAATAGTGGAGAATTATGCGTCGTTTACGACTTCTGAATACATTCTAAATTCTATGCTACCAATTACCTGCCTTCTGAAGCTTCTACTTATCGCTTGTAACTTTATAAGATAATGCTATCAAAACCACTTCGTCTAGGAATTACTTACTCATCACATCTAATTCATATAACTCCTCCATCCTTAGTTTATTTTACGTCTTTTAATTGAAATTTAAAAGAAAAGTAAAATATTACATTAAAATTTTGCTTCTGCTAGTTGATTTGATTGAGCGTTTTTGTTATTTATTAAATTGGTTAGTTTATCTATTAGAAGTGGCTTTTTACAGTAACACAACAAACTTAAAATTATAATGATTATAGTTATTACAATGGTTAGGGCTAAAGCAACAATTGTCATGATTGAATATGACTTCTTATCTACACTATCAGATTCTAATAAAGTTTGTTCATTTTGAAGTAGAGCTTGGTTGTTGACAATATTTCTTGTATTTATAGGTAGAAGATCCAATGGTTTTATTTTGTTTGAATTTGTTATATTCATTTCTAATTTATTAATACTGGGAATTTTTATCATTTCATTTTTATTGGAAATAACTTTCATGCTGAATAAAAGGGTTTTGTGATTGATTAGTACAGTATAATCGGTAGTGAGGTGTACTGAATTGGATTTTTCTAAAAATTTCTTATAGTTTTGATTTTTACAATTGATTTCAAGCAATATTTTGTCAGGCGTGGTGATGAGCCATGTAGATATATCGGCCTGGACGATTTTTAAATCAATTAGTTCAAACAGGTAGGGATTGCAGGATTGGTTTTTTGAGAAAGATAGGAGTTGCGTCTCGCAAATCTTACCATTTGGTATATAGAAATGATCTTTCTGATTACAAAAATATTGATTTGGTGTTATCAATTGACATTGATTGATATTGATGGGCATGGATTCAAAACTATTAAATAAAAGCATATTATATGTGGGTATTATCATTCGGTAGAGGTTTTTATCCATATAGATTGGGAATGGTATCAGCTCGATTATTTTGAAATTTTGATTCTTTTTGACAAGCGGACTCTCAAATATAAAGGTTATTCTATTTCTTATTTGGTACGCTTTGGTAACTATAACTTTTTCATATAGGTGAAGTGATTCTGGTCTTATTGTGAAAGGTAGTTCTAGATTGCTGTCTTGGTTTTGAGATAAGAAATTTTGAATAGTTTTTAGGTTTTTAAGAAGATTTTCGTTTTCTAATAGGGAGAGATGCATTTGTTGATTTTGAGAGAGGTAAGGGCATTCTCGAGCTCGGACCAATTGTTAAAGAATAGTTGCAGTGAGAATAAGATTTCTATTAAGGTAATCTTAATGTTATCTATAGTGAATCGAATCTTCATATTTTTATTGTTTACTAAAATTTTATCAATATGGTCAGTAAGTATCTTTTGATTGGTACTCAAGGTTAATATGTCGTTCGGGGTCTTATTTATTATGCGAGTGTGTTCCAGCAAAATTTTGGAATTTAGGTCAGTTTTGTCAGATAATTTTCTTATGGTTTCTTCATATCTTTTCCCATTTTCTGAGTCTAAATTTCCGGTTAAGAATTTTATTATTGTTCCGATACCGTTTACGAGTCCACGCTTGGTTTTAGAGCTAATATCAGGGAATATCTGTTGTTTGATTTGATCGAGTTTTCTTATATACTCTTGTACCGTGATTAGAAGATTATGGAAGGGTAATTTGGTATTAAAACTAGCGTCAACTTTAGCAAGCTCTATTTCATTAACAAGCATATTTACATTATTAATAAGCGAATTATAATTATTGATTATAGTTTCATAGTCAATGATTTGAATTAATGTCCATATCTTTTCCTTAATTAAAGCATTACCTAGGTGTTGGGGATAAACACCAGGATTATCCGATAGATCGTTGATAGTGACGTCTCCATAGGTGAGTCCAAGTAAGTACATTATTGTGATGACGTAGAAGTTCCTGCATCAGACAAAATGAATTTAGTGGTCTTAAGTTCGTTTGCGTGACGTTTAATTATTGCGTCAGTTACTACGTCTTTGAGTTCGTATACGTCATTTTCTAGATATTTTATTATTTTAAACGGGCCTTTAAATTTGCTTAGTTTTTTATTTCTAACTTCTGTTTTTAAGTACACTTTCTGGTTAAGCGAAAAGGTGGGATTTTTGCGTAATTTATTAATTTTGTCGTTTCGTTTCTCTTTCGTCCCTTGTTGTTTGTCTTGCAAGCCTTGGTATAGATTTTCCATGATTTTCTTATGGTCTGTGACATATGTCTCATAGTAGCGTTGGTCACATAGCTTATAGGGGTCGTGTGTTTCGGTATGGCCAAATAGAATTTCGTTAGGGGTGTGATTTAAATTTGAATGGATCGTGTTGTACGCCATTATGCAATAGGGCATTCTTTTTGCTTCTTGAACGTTTTTTCTTAATCTAAAATGTTCTAAAAGGGTTTAATGTAGACGTTCTATATTTGAGTTTGACTCGTGGTGTCTGGGGGTTGTATTATGCAGCGTTACGTTATGTAATTTTAAAAATTCTTTGAGGGTTGCATTATTAAATTCGTTATCTGCGGTTATTTGTCGGGGTATCATATACTGCGTGAAATATTTAAATAAGGCATCTGTTATATCAATTTGGTTGCTAGATTCTAGTAAATAAGCTTGTGCATACTTACTGAATGTGTCTATTATAGTAAGATATTTAAGTCTGTTGACCTGAAATATGTCGATATTCAAATGTTGAAAAGGTCTGCTAAATGTTTCGGTGAGGTTAAGGGGAAGTTTATGTGGTTTGCGATTATATTTTTCAGTCTGACAGATATCGCAATTATTTATGTAATTGTCAATGTCCTTATTTATTGTTTTCCAAAAATACTTGCGCTTAACATGTTTTTGGGTTTCTAATATGCCACGGTGATTTGTTTTGCCTAAATGGTAGTCTAGAATTAATTGGAGTCTTGTCTCTGTATCCGTAACGTATATAACTGTATTGGTACATTTATGGAATTTCGGGGAGTTTTCATTTGAGATTTCGAAAATAAATTTTGAAAAATCTTCAAACAGGTCTTCATTATGGAAGAGACAAAAATAGTGGGTGTTTGGTTTACAATGTTCCATTAGTAGTGTCGTGAAGCGTTCTATGATACTTCAAGATCTTCGTCACTTGACATTTACTAATAACGTTTCACTATTATTATTAATTAAAGTTCAGTTTTATTTACGTTAGGGGGCCTAAAAGCGATCAAGTTACCTACACATTGACTATTAGTTAGTTGAGATTATTTTTAAGCATTTCTATTAAATGCTCTCAACGTCTCGCTTACAATAGTCAACTTGCTCTTATAATTAAAATACAATTATTAATCAGTTAAAGATAAATCCCAGGTAATTGTCTATCAATATACCGGTAAAATCAATCAATGACTGAGTAAATGTATATCTTAGACTAAATTTTCTAAAATTATGTTAGTATTAATTTTAGTTACGTTTTAAAACACTTTTCACTTAAAAACTTGTGCAAAAACTTACTTCATGTTTTCTTGAATTTTTCTTTTCTTAATTATGGATGTACTTCGGTTCGATTGGTAATCCGCTATCGCTGTTGATACGGTGCTCCTTGGTTGGGCTGGCTACTTAATTGAGCGGTGATCTCGATGATCAGGAGAAGTCTTGGAACCCTTCGGCGATTTTTGTCCTACAGGTGCCTCTGCTTCTTAGGTGTTGGCGGGGAAGGCAGAATAATGCTGTTGTTGCTATGCGATGAATAGAGATGTAGGTGTGCCTTCCTTCTCGAGCAGTGGTTCTTATTTTTGATTAACCATTAAAATGGAAATCTTTTGGAAAAACAATTTGTTTTTAAAGATTTCAAAAATCCGCCACGACTGCGCCACTTTTGATCGGGGTTCAAAAGAAAATTTTTTTTAAAGTATTTGCTTTATTTTTACACTTAAACAATTATACAAATAGTGGAGAATTAACATGTGTCGTTTACAACTTCTGAATACATTCTAAATTCTATGCTACCAATTACCTGCCTTCTGAAGCTTCTACTTATCACTTGTAACTTTATAAGATAATGCTATCAAAACCACTTCGTCTAGGAATTACTTACTCATCACATCTAATTCATATAACTAGCATGCAGTGACCGCCCGCACGCAGGCGGCATCAGCTAGGGGCGCCAATTTGGAAGAAAGGCAAAATATTTTTGAAAATTACAATCTATCTATATTATTAAAACTTGACTTCAGCTATTTCCAAGGTCCTTCAGGTTGAACATTATGTCGGTGACCAGTGGCGTTCGGTGGGTTCAAAATTTGGGGAGGCAATGGTAAAATTTATTTAACATTAAGATTAAAAATCCAAAATCTTTATTCTAAAAATTAAGCTACTTATCTTTATCAAATATTAACAACAAAACATGTATAAATAAATACTTCAAACATAATATAATGTTCGACGAATTGACCTTGTATACAGGAAAGAAAATATTTTTTGTATACAAGACCCGTTGTTAAATGAAAATAAAATCCCTATTAAATTTCATTTGGTCATTATGCATTTTAATTTGATAACGCAAACCTTCGTCCAAAGCCAAATTAATGCGTGATTTGCCAAATAATTTTAATTTAGCAGTTGCAGATAAATGTTCTGGTCGACGCATGTTTATTAATTGCAGCTGAAAGATTTTTTAAATCAGAGTATTCTGTTTCAGACAATATTTTTGAGGGTTTAAATATAGATGAAAATAGTAAACAATTCCAGTAAATTAGTTTATTTTTAATATCGCTACCGGTTAGCCAGTCCATTATTTCATACAATTCAGAATTAAAGGATCTAGTCAGCCCTAGTAACTTTGGAGTACATCGCCCATGATTTTTTATTTCTATGTGTTTTTCGTAAGAGTATCCATTAAATTTTCCTTTTAAAAGCTGGCCAACAAAATTTTCCATATTTGCTGCAAATTTACAAACTAGTATAAAATAAATAATCACACAATAGCCGCACGCTACTCCTGATCGCCGTTAACCGCCGCAAGTAAAGTATAAACTACAGAGGCCGTGCGTTTTCGGTGCTTACTGCGTTCTGAAATCTCTAAGAATAGATTGGTTGATTGTGTCGTAGCTGGAATTATTTGGCCCGATAAACTCAGCCTAGCGTATGCAAAACGGTGTTTAAAGGCAACGTTTATTTGTTTATCTATGGTTGCTTTATTTCAGATTTATTTTGCTATTGTTGCTTTAACTGTAAGTAAAATTTGATTACATGCTGGTTAATACATTTACTCCCACTTTTTGTGCACCCAATCGTTAATGTTACGCGGTGGTGTTAAAATGTAAAACTAAAAACTATGTAAAAGTAGCTTTTCTAATGAAATTTAGAATCTCTTATTAATTGTATGCTAAGAATGCGTAAATATTTTGATTTGTGTTCAGTACGAAATTGTAAATATTTTTCCTTATAATATCGGCAAATACGACAAATGTTCTTTTTGATAACTGTTTCAGTGTATTTGTATTTTTTATAATACCTTGCAAGGCAGAAATTTTTTCATATAATAACTATTATTTATTTTTAATTATATTCTTTTTTTGTCTTAATTAAACTTTTTTTAAATTATTTTTTCTACTTCCATGTTTAAAATGCCATTTATCGCATATGTTTCCATGACGCTAAGTGACCTTTTAAACACACCTCGACAAGCCGTGACTTTGTGCGCTTTAGTCACGGGCTGAAGTTAGCTCTAGGTTTTTAATCGCAAAAATCAATTGAAAATCAACTGAAAATCAAGTTAGTCGTCACTTGTCATCAATCTGTCAAAATAATTAATATTGCTTAAGATAATAAAATAATTTCCAAATTTTAGTATTTTTGTGATGGTCGTAGAAAAAGTATAGTATGCAATTCGTTTTAGAAACTTTTCTAGATACTCGTTTTAATAAACACTCGTTCCGCTCGTGCATAATAAAACTCGTGACTAAAATGCCGTTTCTAAAACTTGCTGCATAATATACTATTATTTGTGTTTTATTTAATGTATTAGGTAATATGATATATTCAACATAGGGGCGGAAAAAATATTTTGCACGCAGGCGGGTGATCCCCCAGGAACGGGCCTGTAGTTTATACTATTTATATGTATATTGTTTTGGTATACCTGGTCTCTGGCAGGCTAGTACAGGCGGTTAAGGGCTCGCTTTCTCTTTTAAACACGTGCTGAATAAAGAGATACGGATTGTCGAGCTTATTATTGTACGCGCAGGTTGTTAAATTGCATAGTGTAGTATGCTTTCTTTTTCCTGGGTCCGTCTACCCTTGTTCCGGAGCAGCCTATAAGGCTTATTGTGTTCACCCGGGTAGTTACTCACACCCAGTCCGTGATCTTGATTCCCTGTACCACTGCCGTCTCAATACTCTAGGCCTTGGCCAGCTCATAAAATGCAGCTGTGACGTCAGTAACTCGGGCCATGCAAATCGGGCCATGTCAGGTGGTGTCAGTGGCGAGCTGCATTTCGGCATGTGATTTCGGTCTTGTGTGTGGTTACTGCCGGTCTATGCTTCTGCAATTGCGTGTGTGCTTAAAAACCATTTTAAATAAAAACGGTAAATTTGTCAGAAACATAATTATAGTTATGTATATTAATATAAAGTTTAACTGAATAATATAGATGCCCCAGAAGTGTTCCGTGCCAGACTGTAAAAGCAATTACGCAGGTAGTATGGAGCATACATCTGTATTTACATTTCCCAAAGACATCACCAGAAGAGGACAATGGTTGCGTGCAATTAACAGGGATTTTGTTCCCGGGAAAAATTGTGGAGTTTGCATCAAACATTTTCACGAACGTTATGTAGTAACTGAAGATCGGGCTATACGAAATGATGGAACTGTTTTGGTACAACCTAGAAAAATTCCTAAATTAACGAGCGATGCTTTACCAACAATTTTTCCCAATCAACCGTCTTATATGACGTAAATACCGCCGCTTAAAAGAAAAGACCCGGATGAACGAGACAAGGAACGTCAAAAAAATATCCAACAGAAGAAAAAACGAAAGGAACAGAAATTAGAAGAAAACGATACTATTCATTCTTATGCTGACTTTAAAAGTAGGTGCAATCAATATTCATATCTAAATGTAACGGTAATTCACAATGAAAATTCAACATTCTTTGGTAAAGTAGGCTTTAAAGAAATATTGCCAAAAATAGTAATGTCTTGCCAAGTAAATACGGAATTACAAATATATGCTTCATGTAATGGAGTTTTGTTAGAAAACAATGATTTAAGGTCAATTTTCGGAGGTGATTTATTGTGCAATCGGTGGTCAAAGTTAAAAACCCTGTTGGATAGATTGTTGGAAATTTCGGAAGAAAAAAAATCATTATCCACAAATTTGAAAAGAATTAGTTTACTGCTACACGAATGTCTAAATTAAGTCAATGCAGGTCAAGATCATAAGACGTCGAATCGTATTCGTTTTTTACGCGAACAAGTTGATTTATTAGCAATGACAAAATATTATTATTCATCAGAAATATTATTATGGTCTTGTAGTATTTATTTTGCACATCCATCTACCTATTGCCATATGAGGGACACTAACGTATTAATTCTTCCCCACCCTCGTTACCTTAAAAAGTTCAATTTAAATAATGATGACTCGGGAATGCACTTCAAATATTTAGGAGAAAAACTAAAAATGTTAAAACCACACGAAAAAATAGTTAATCTTCTGATGGATGAAATTTATGTAAAACCAAAACTGTCGTATTCTGGGGGACACATTGAGGGGATGAGCAGACATAATAATTTAGAAGCATCAACAATCCAAGCCTTTATGATTACATCAGTTTTGTCACACAATAAAGATATTGTCGGTCTCTTTCCTGTTAAAAATATTAATGGAAAATATCTGCAAGAACTTGTGCTTAAAGTTTTAAAAGTTCTCACAGAAATAGGTTTTATTGTGGTGACCATTATGTCAGAAAACAATAAAGTAAATAGAAATGCATATGTATCACTCTGCGGTGGACGTTCGTTGCAATGCAGTTTTAAAAATCCGTCTGACAACTCAAATCAAATATACATTCTATTCGACCCAGTGCATCTTTTAAAGAGTATTAAAAGCAACTGGTTAAACCAGAAAGACTGTGATCAAACATTTCTTATTCCTGATTTCAGAATAGAATTAAACATGACTAAAGTTAAAAATATAGCATCTATCAAAAATCAATCGGCATCTAAGGAAGAGAATGATAATTATTCCAGGGTGTCCCTCTCTCATTTAAAAAGGATTGACCAAGATGAACAAAATAACATTGTAAAACTAGCCCCAGGTTTATCTAAAAAAGTATTGTATCCTACTACTTTGGAAAGGTAAAACGTTTTACAAACAACAAAATTATTTGACGAGAAAAACGTCCCAGCATTGAAGACCTATAATGAAATTGAATCAAGGGGTACCTGTAAGGAATTGTGTAAACGTTAAAGCCCCCTATAAAGGACAGCACGTAAGAAACGAATTCTGTCATCCAGTAACAAGTAAATCTGATGTAAAACTTAGATTTCTCCGAAATTTTGTAATGTGGCTTGACAGATGGGATAATTTTGAAATTCCGATCGCATCTAAAAGACAAGGAAAATTAACCAGTGAAACATATACTGCCTTAAGACATACAACAGAAAATCTTGTTTTCCTATCGCAATATTTGTTTGATAGATTTGAATTCAAGTACATTCTCTTAGGAAAATTTCAAACCGATCCCATAGAAGCCCGATTTGGTAAATATAGAAAACTTAGCGGGTGCAATTATCATGTGTCCGCACAGCAAGTTATGGAATCTGAAAAAAGCTTAAAATTTGTAGCTTATTAAGGTTAGAATCGCCTAAAAGTGGCAACTTCCAAATCAAAAGTTTAAAGGACCTAGCTACTGAAAATAATGACCCCGAAAATAATTTCATAATTGAAAATGAAGATTTGTTGCAAAACATAATTGCAGACTCTTCAGATATTATAGTTGCTGAAAAAGACATGATGGTTCTAATATATATTGCAATGATATACGTGTGCATGTACCTACTAGAAAACAATCCTTAAATACAAAGACGAGTCGTAACTATTCAAAACAATCTTTTCATTTCTTTTGTCTTCCTTCTTTGATTCCCATTTTTTGAACAAACAAATAAATCTCATGACCATGAGTATTCTTTTATACGTTTGTGACATTGACACTGACATCCATAATGACATTTATCGTTGCACATAACAAATAAGTCTAAAACTTCTTACAAATTAAACCTTTTGAACAATTCTAAACTAAATTATAATTAAAACTAACATAAATAAAAATCGTATCAATCTGATTGTGTTTTTCTTTTCTTTCAATAAAAAACAGACCTCACAAATATAAAAATATAAATTATTAGAATTTATAACAAGAAATTATAGCAAAAATACGCAACCCTGAGTTTAAAAGTTAGAAAATCAAAATCTTAAAGTTCTCACAAACCTCCAATCGCAAAATGAATTGCAGCAAGCATCCCAAAAATTGCCTTCCAGGAACTACAATACCCCAGTCAAAACATACACCTCCAAATATCATAGCATTTTTTTGCCCCCAGATTAAAATAAAATTTTAGAATATTAAACAAAATAAGTTTTATAAAGAAAATTTTATTTTCATCGATTTCAACATTAAACTGCTTTAATATCGTAAGGAAAAATCATTGAAATATGAAATCTTCCTCTTATTCTTCCACTCTCTAACTCAGCTAACTCAAAAGTATTCTCCCCAAAAATCCTATTTATTTTGAACGGCCCTATATAAGATAATTGTAGCTTTGCACAAATCTTTTCAGCCCTATTTGCAACTTTTAAGTTTTTAACTATTACTAAATCACCTATCTGATAAAACTTCTTTCTTTTTTAAATTTTTATTCTTCCTTCTTTCATACTTGTTCAATGCTGCGCTGTTTTTAATTCTTGCTTGTTCTAAAATTTCACGTATATCTTCTACTACTTCTGCATGCTGTTGTACATGATTCATTCTTCTCAGTATCTGTCTTGCCCCCATAATTCTTGCCAATAAATTGTCAATCGTTTGCGGAAATTCATATTGTGGTTTGGTGATATTGTTTATTTTACGAGCATCTAAACACAATCCAAGACTTCCATTTTTTTCTTAACAACCACCAACGGGTTCACATAACTAGTTGTGGATGATTCTATAATATTATCTGCTAACATTTTATTTATTTCTTCCCTAACTTGTATTCTATACGCAAAAGGTATCGGATAAACTTTAACATTAAATGGAGCTTTGTCATCTACTTCAAGTTTATGTATGTGATTTCTTGCTACACACGGTTTTTCATTTATGAGGTCAATATTTTCACGTACCAGATTATTTAATTGTACTTTATATTTCCAACAAGGGATTCCTATCTGCTCCTCCTTTATAAAGTCACTTATGACATAATTATTTATTTTAATATTATTATTATTATATAATCCATCTTTTGTCCATTCTATTTTATCATTATTTATTATAATACATTTTAATTCGCCGTCAACTTTAACCCCTTCTTGTTCTATGAAATCTATGCCAATTATAAAATCTAACTGTAACTCTGGTACTACCAAAAATCTTGTCACATAACTTTTACTTCCTATTGTAACTTCTAAATTCACTGCTTTCGAAATTGTAGACACTTTTTTCTTTGTTGCAGACAACAACTCCAATTTCCCTATTTTAATTAATTGTTTTTCAGTTAAAGTTTTATTTTCCAAAATTATTTTTTCTTTGACTAAAGAAGCTTGCGCGCCTGAGTCAATTAATGCCAAATAAAATTGTTTACTAAAATTTAGACGAATAAAAGGCAATTGTGCTTCCTCATATTGTTCTTCATCATCAAATAATAAAAATTCTTTTGGGTGGCCATAAGTGGTTGTTAAAAACAAACAATCATAAACAGTATTTAGGGCCGGCGGGTGGTCTAGTGGTTAAAGTCCCAGGCTTTGAAACTAGACTCTCAATGGCAGTTGGTTCGAGTCCACTGCTCGTCACTAATTTTTCTGAATAAGTTAAATCTGACGAGTCCATGGATGGTGTATGAAGGTGTGTATGTTGGGTTGCATGTCTTTCAGGGGTGGGGCATGTTAGACCGGTGAAGAGCACTTAGTGTGCTGAGCCCGGGTAAGGGGGTGGGATGGGAATCATGGGGTCGTGCTCACGCACGGCTTCATGATTCTTTAAAAAAAACAGTATTTAAAAAAACGAAGTTTTTATAAAAACAGAAGTTGTTCTGTAGGAACTTACATCACCATCATCTTACTTTCCTCTTTCTCTATAATTTAACCCATTGTTATGTCCATAATCTCTGATTCCCGCAACAGTAATCGTATAACTTTGGTCCATTTTTACCATATAAATTATGAAGTATTTATTAATGTTTCCTTTCAATTTTTGTGCACCTTTTAACTGACGTGCCCCCATTATTGTCACGGTAGTATGTCCTGATGAACATTTAATATTTAGATTCTCCAGTTTTTCTTCTATTATCTCATGTTCCCCATCATACCTTCTACCTTCGTCCTGTGTCACAGCCCCAACAATTGTTATTTTATTCTCATTTAGATTCACTCTACCTTCAACCTCCAATTGCTTTTCATCCAGTTCAAACTGTTCATTCTGTACCTCCACTTGATCTTCTTTGATTTCTGCTGTGTTATCTTGTTCCACATTTAACACCTCTTCAATTAAATTTCCCAATTTACTGTCAGTTTCTTCAGTAACATCTTGTGTGTTCTTAACAATTCGGTCTTCCAAATTTCCTTCGCTTGTTTTTAAGCCTTCCATACTCTCTTCAATTTTCTTCTGCCATCTCAATACTCTAGGCCTTGGCCAGCGTTTGTGTGACGTCACGAAGTCGGGCCGTGTAGGAGGGTATAAGACCTGCTATCTCAATACACTGCGCGTATGATAGACACTGAATTTCACGTTTTCTTACATTTAAAAATTCACTATGCATTTATTATTGGACAAGAAACAAAGGAGTTTTTAAATTATATTCATATTATATAAACAACAATATGCATATCTTTTATTTTGGTTTTACAAAATAGAATTAGGCAAATTATAGGTAAAAAATATAAAAATACAAGTGAGACATACAAATAAACGAAATAAAGGTAACTTAAACTATGATTATGATTATATTTATAGGTAACAAAAATCATGTGAAGAAACAACATTAGAGTAAGCATATTAAATTTTTGTTGCGCTAGCCTTAAACGTTTCCAACTTTCTATTCCTTTTTGTGGCAGTTTGTACAGAGTTATTTTTAAGTTTAACGTAATTGTTTAAAAGAATATTGCACATAGTTTGTACGGAATCACTAATATACTGCTTTTGACATTTCTCACATGTGCAGTTAAAACTATCATCCGAATAAACGTCCTGCAATTTTTCCAAACTAATTTCTTTCAAGAACTGTCTTTGGTCTTTTCTGGCCAGAAAGATTGTTTCGTAATCACTATTGCTAATTATTACTTGAAAAATTTGATAAACATTAGAAACAATGTTTGCAATAAAATCTTGGGGCCATTTAAGTCCTCCTCTGTCAATAATTTTGAGGTAGTTATTTATGGAGGAGTCGCATTCGGTTATCATTTCACGGTCATACACAAGGAATTTCCAGCAATCCTTACATTTTGACTTTTTAATAATACCGTTAGCCACATATCCCGATATATATTGCTATGATATTTGGAGGTGTATGTTTTGACTGGGGTATTGTAGTTCCTGGAAGGCAATTTTTGGGATGCTTGCTGCAATTCATTTTGCGATTGGAGGTTTGTGAGAACTTTAAGATTTTGATTTTCTAACTTTTAAACTCAGGGTTGCGTATTTTTGCTATAATTTCTTGTTATAAATTCTAATAACTTATATTTTCATATTTGTGAGGTTTGTTTTTTATTGAAAGAAAAGAAAAACACAATCAGATTGATACGATTTTTATTTATGTTAGTTTTAATTATAATTTAGTTTAGAATTGTTCAAAAGGTTTAATTTGTAAGAAATTTTAGACTTATTGGTTATGTGCAACGATAAATGTCATTATGGATGTCAGTGTCAATGTCACAAACGTATAAAAGAATACTCATGGTCATGAGATTTATTTGTTTGTTCAAAAAATGGGAATCAAAGAAGGAAGACAAAAGAAATGAAAAGATTGTTTTGATTAGTTACGACTCGTCTTTGTATTTAGGGATTGTTTTCTAGTAAGTACATGCACACGCATATCATTGCAATATATATTAGAACCATCATGTCTTTTTCAGCAACTATAATATCTGAAGAGTCTGCAATTATGTTTTGCAACAATTCTTCATTTTCAATTATGAAATTATTTTCGGGGTCATTATTTTCAGTAGCTAGGTCCTTTTACTTTTGATTTGGAAGTTGCCACTTTTAGCCGATTCTAACCTTAATAAGCTACAAATTTTAAGCTTTTTTCAGATTCCATAACTTGCTGGCGGACACATGATAATTGCACCCGCTAAGTTTTCTATATTTACCAAATCGGGCTTCTATGGGATCGGTTTGAAATTTTCCTAAGAGAATGTACTTGAATTCAAATCTATCAAACAAATATTGCGATAGGAAAACAAGATTTTCTGTTGTATGTCTTAAGGCAGTATATGTTTCACTGGTTAATTTTCCTTGTCTTTTAGTTGCGATCGGAATTTCAAAATTATCCCATCTGTCAAGCCACATTACAAAATTTCGGAGAAATCTAAGTTTTACATCAGATTTACTTGTTACTGGATGACAGAATTCGTTTCTTACGTGCTGTCCTTTATAGGGGGCTTTAACGTTTACACAATTCCACCACGCTATAATAATTTCAAGAACCTTACAGGTACCCCTTGATTCAATTTCATTATAGGTCTTCAATGCTGGGACGTTTTTCTCGTCAAATAATTTTGTTGTTTGTAAAACGTTTTGCCTTTCCAAAGTAGTAGGATACAATACTTTTTTAGATAAACCTGGGGCTAGTTTTACAATGTTATTTTGTTCATCTTGGTCAATCTTTTTTAAATGAGAGAGGGACACCCTGGAATAATTATCATTCTCTTCCTTAGATGCCGATTGATTTTTGATAGATACTATATTTTTAACTTCTATAACTTTAGTCATGTTTAATTCTATTTTGAAATCAGGAATAAGAAATGTTTGATCACAGTCTTTCTGGTTTAACCAGTTGCTTTTAATACTCTTTAAAAGATGCACTGGGTCGAATAGAATGTATATTTGATTTGAGTTGTCAAACGGATTTTTAAAACTGCATTGCAACGAACGTCCACCGCAGAGTGATACATATGCATTTCTATTTACTTTATTGTTTTCTGACATAATGGTCACCACAATAAAACCTATTTCTGCGAGAACTTTTAAAACTTTAAGCACAAGTTCTTGCAGATATTTTCCATTAATATTTTTAACAGGAAAGAGACCGACAATATCTTTATTGTGTGACAAAACTGATGTAATCATAAAGGCTTGGATTGTTGATGCTTCTAAATTATTATGTCTGCTCATCCCCTCAATGTGTCCCCCAGAATACGACAGTTTTGGTTTTACATAAATTTCATCCATCAGAAGATTAACTATTTTTTCGTGTGGTTTTAACATTTTTAGTTTTTCTCCTAAATATTTGAAGTGCATTCCCGAGTCATCATTATTTAAATTGAACTTTTTAAGGTAACGAGGGTGGGGAAGAATTAATACGTTAGTGTCCCTCATATGGCAATAGGTAGATGGATGTGCAAAATAAATACTACAAGACCATAATAACATTTCTGATGAATAATAATATTTTGTCATTGCTAATAAATCAACTTGTTCGCGTAAAAAACGAATCTATCCAACAGGGTTTTTAACTTTGACCACCGATTGCACAATAAATCACCTCCCAAAATTGACCTTAAATCATTGTTTTCTAACAAAACTCCATTACATGAAGCATATATTTGTAATTCCGTATTTACTTGGCAAGACATTACTATTTTTGGCAATATTTCTTTAAAGCCTACTTTAACAAAGAATGTTGAATTTTCATTGTGAATTACCGTTACATTTAGATATGAATATTGATTGCACCTACTTTTAAAGTCAGCATAAGAATGAATAGTATCGTTTTCTTCTAATTTCTGTTCCTTTCGGTTTTTCTTCTGTTGCATATTTTTTTGACGTTCCTTGTCTTGTTCATCCGGGTCTTCTCTTTTAAGCGGCGGTATTTAGGTCATATAAGACGGTTGATTGGGAAAAATTGTTGGTAAAGCATCGCTCGTTAATTTAGGAATTTTTCTAGGTTGTACCAAAACAGTTCCATCATTTCGTATAGCCCGATCTTCAGTTACTACATAACGTTCCTGAAAATGTTTGATGCAAACTCCACAATTTTTCCCGGGTACAAAATCCCTGTTAATTGCACGCAACCATTGTCCTCTTCTGGTGATGTCTTTGGGAAATGTAAATACAGATGTATGCTCCATACTACCTGCGTAATTGCTTTTACAGCCTGGCACGGAACACTTCTGGGGCATCTATATTATTCAGTTAAACTTTATATTAATATACATTAACTATAATTATGTTTCTGACAAACTTACCGTTTTTATTTATTTTTATTTAAAATGGTTTTTAAGCACACACGCAATTGCAGAAGCATAGACTGGCAGTAACCACACACAAGACCGAAATCACATGCCGAAATGCAGCTCGCCACTGACACCACCTGACATGGCCCGATTTGCATGGCCCGAGTTACTGACGTCACAGCTGCATTTTATGAGCTGGACAAGGCCTAGAGTATTGAGACGGCAGTGCCTAGAGTATTGAGACGGCAGTGCCTGTACCATTGCGCACAGGTCACTCACGGGGTGTGTGTTGAAGTCTTCCGGTTCCATGAATGGATGCCCGAATATGCGTTGTCTTTTACCAGCCAGTGCATCACAGTTGCATAGAATATGCATTGCTGTTTCTGGTTCCTCACTGCAGAGTCTCCATTGAATTTCCTAATCTTCCTGAGGTGGTCCTTAACAGTCGCGTGTCCTGTTAGGAGGCCCGTAAGGATTCTGAGCTGTGTTCTGCTTAGTAGGAGTAGTATGCTAGAAGAGGATGCAGTGTATTCTAAATAACTTTAATATTAGCATTCTACTGATTACAGGTTTACGACAGTATGATCTTCTTGTTTTGCGACTACTTTATTGACATGGACACGTCGCCCAAGGACCACAACGCCCAACGTTATAAAAATCCCACGATACCCAAAGAATGTCCACAATACCCAATTGCTGGAAAGGGACACATAGCCCATTACGGCCACAAAGCCCAAAAATAGCTAGAGACACAATGCCCAATGTAACCATAACGCCCAATTATCCAGAAGGGCCATAATGTCCACTATAACTATAACGCCCAACTTTGAAATAAGTAAGTTACAAGATTGTAAACCAAGTAAACCTGGAGGAGCATTTTCTCAATTTACATTCGAAAGCTCACAATACAACATGAGTATAACATTTTATCTTCACGTGTGTAACCACAGCTCTGATCACTTAATTGGTTACTTTTTGAGTAATCATAATCATTAAGTGGTAATCGATTGCATTTACCAAATAATCGATTACCTCTTGATTACAATTACAAACAGTTTTAATTAGATTTTTAAATAAAATCTTGTAAACTCGTTTTTTAGATATTTTTGTAGTAAACCAGTGGTAGGATTGTTTACAAAACTACGTACTAAAGCGTATAAAAACCAATAGAAGACAAATTTAAAGTCGGCGCTCCGTGTTTTAACTCTGCGTGTCGATACAATTAATAAAATCGGCACGCCAACTTATAAAACTCGGCGCGCCATGTGTATGTAAATGACTAAATGTATTGCACCCTGCGAGGCGACAGGAGGCGAGAGCACTAAGTAGCAAGTGTTTTTATGTTTTTTCATGCTACAGGCAAGGTAAATAGGCGATACATCCATAGCTACAAAAGATGAAAATGGCCAATAACATTCGTTTACTTTTTGCCTTTGACTACGGAACTTAATAGTGTCATTTACATTCCTAGAATAATAATTAAAGCAACAAGGTACAGATTCCAATATTTTATTTCAACAAGCACAGGCAACTTAGAATAATGGGGCTTTTAAAAAATAATTCCGATGACAGCAGTTAAAACCAACTTTTAAAAATATGTTTAAATTTCTACCTGTAGCGTGAAAAATTTAATATAAGTAACACGGAATGTATCGATTATTAACATTCTCGGCAGGGCAGGCCACAAGCCTCGGCTCGTATTTACCTACGTCGAGTGTTATTACGTCTTTACATTCCTTATTACTTAAATAACTATTAGCGCTACTGCAAAAACATGGATACGGATATGCAAGATCTGATTAATTTCCTGGGGAAAAGGAGTATAAAGAAGTGAGGAACAAATCAAATATATTCGAAAAGAAAAGGTATATTATGTGGTCAACAAACCGATAGTTATGTTATCAAAAGCATGTTTTATAGGGCCAGAAAACGTGTGAATTATAATGTGCAGCAATTTCATTTATTGATTATTATTATCGATGATATTTTCGAGTTGAAACCGAGCTGCAGATTCAACGAGTGCGAATGCACGCGTTGCATGTGCTGCTTCGATTTTAACGAGAATAAATCATTGATAATAATTAATCATAACACGCAAGAGAATATAATGAATAAAACATTATGGCTAACCAAAATTATTTTACTAAGTGTCATTTTATTGTAGCTGCTATGATCGTAAGGTGGTTACCAACGCAACATAAGTAAATAAGGCAACAGGATTTTTTGTATTTTACTATAAAGCTATGGGAGTTTTTGGTTTTTTGTTACCGCTGTGATAAAACGTAACTAGGAATTTTTATCAGTGGCGTTCTGTGGGTTCAAATTTGGGTAAGCATAGGAAAAAATGGGCGAAACAGGTCGCTGGTACTTTCCCATACTTTTTACGTTTTAAATAATTTCGCGTCAAGAAGTGATGGAAATTTACATCTAATCTAGCCGGTACAAGCCCGCTGCAGACTTAAGACGTTGGTTACTTACGGGCTGCGCGCGCTCCTACGACGCGACGTGAAAGGTGCTAAGATGTTTAATGCACTTACGAAAATAGTTATAACAGCTTTACTTATACAGTTATCAAAAATATGCAAAAAATGAAAAATACTTATTTTTATTAGAACTAATTGATAGGCGTAGTTAAAATTACGTAACTGCCAGAAAACACGTTGTTGATATTAAAAAGTATTGTTTTTTCCTTAATTTTCAAAATAGTTGAAAATTTTCGCTGATTTTAATAAAGTACTTCAAATAGTCTATCGAACTGATAAAAGATTATAACGATCGGCGTTTGCGTTGAGGGATAAAAAATTAATCAATTTCAAAATTTTCAAAAATTCCTAGAAGGCGTCAGAGTGAATTTGGGAAGTTAGTAGAAAACAAATTTGCAGTTCATTGCAAGCTTTATCGGTTCAGAAAGTTAAAAAAAATGGTGTGGGCAGTTTTTGAGGAAATTTTTTATGACAATGTGCAAAATTTTGAACCGCTAGTAGATTTACAATTTTCATTTTTCCAAAAATATTCTACATCACTTCATTATACTTATTGAGGGCTATCAAATAATATAAGAATTTGTATTGATTGGATATTTTGTTTTTGAGTAATCGGGCATTAAAGTTAAAATTTTCAATAATTCGTAGCGGCCTTAATTTTGAAGATACAGCATTTAAACAAAAAACATTTGACTTATCTTTAAATGCACTACAACGCTATGTATTCAAAATTTCTAAAAAGTGTTTAGAAAGAAATCTATGTCAAAACAACTGGTCTAATTTCCGTTTCCGGTTCCGATAAACGACCTTACAAAGAACTACCTGCAACTAAAAAAGTTCCACACATCAAATCTTATTAAAATTGGTCAAGGGGTTCCGCACCCACCCACTGACACTTTTTTTTTGAAAACCACTTTTTTGGGTTCCTTGGACCCCAAAACGCGTATTTCCGTTAAAATCTGAAATCCGAAAATTACCATGAAATCATAGCTTTCCTTACTTTAGTAGAAGTATGGGAAAGTAAAAATTATTTTTTAACATTAAAATTAAAAAGTAAAAAAACTGCGGCAACTTCAATTTACCAAGAGCTGTTGTTAAATGAACTAATGTATGCATAAATTCTTTATTAAATTTCACTTTGTCCTTATGCACTTTAATTTGATAACGCAGACCTTCGTCCAAATCCAAGTTAATGCGTGATTTGCCAAATCATTTTAATCTAACAGTTGCAGATAAATGTTCTTTGGTCGACGCATGTCTTTTAATTGCAGCTAAAAAAATTTAAACCAGAGTATCCTGTTTCAGACCATACTTTTGAGGGATTAGATGTACATGAAAATAGTAAGCAATTCCGGCAAAATAACTTATTTTTAAAGTTGCTAGCAGTCAGCCAGTCTATTCTTTAATACATTCAGTATTAAATGATCTAGATTTCTTCCTACCGTTTGTCTGTAACAGCCCTAGTAATTTAGGAGTACATCGCTCATGTTTCTTAACTTCTATTTGTTTTTCGTAGGAGTAACCACTAAATTTTCTTTTAAAAGCTGGTCAACGAGATTTTCCATAGTTGCAGCAAATTTGCAAACTACGTATGAAATAAATAATCACTCAATAGCTTCACGCTGGACGTGAATGCCTCTGAGCGACGCTAGTAATTTAAAGAACCGAGTGAGACCGTGTTTTTTGGATGGTAAAAACGTTCTGAAATTCCTACTATTTCTTTCCATCTGATCATTGCATTATTTTATAAATGTACATGCAAACGTATTAAGAATAATAGACTGGCTGATTATGTCTGACCTGGACTAATTCGGCCCGATAAGTTGCACCTAGAGTAAACAAAACGGTGTTTTAAACGCTTGTTTGTTTATTTGCGGTCGCTTGCTTTCTGCTATTGTTGCTTTAACTGAAGTAAAATTTTCAAAACATTAGTGCTCAAAAACTGTCTACACGATTTTTTCAACTTTGTAGTCTTATATAGTTAGAAAGGAGCTACAATTTGATTCGTGTCTAGTTCGCTATTGTTTTTGTGACGCCCTCTGTGAATTTTTGAAAACCGAAACTTCATGTTCTTTCCTAATAAACGGAGGACGATAAAAATTTCTAAGTAACGCATTATTTTTTGTCTGGAATCAAATTCTGTTATGGAATGTAATACAAAACTGCCGACTGACAGGTCTTTTTTTTCATATGGGCGTTTTTTAATTTTTCCCTTATTTAAATAGTTTCTAATTTGATTTCAAAAGTGTATCGTACTATGACGCATTTTGTTTAAATATTGAGCATTTTATTACTGAAAATAGTTCCATGGAAAGATTACGTCACTTATTTTATATTTAAAAAATATATATATATATATATACAGGGTCTCCAAGATAAGGAGTGCATGCATGGGAATCTCGTAAACGGTAAGAGATAGAGATTCGGTTAAATGAGAAGAATTGTTCAGAATCTCAAGTACTACTATGATCCTACAATTTTTGCTTAATTTTCAGTACAGACCGAAAAACACTAAAATTTTAAGTTTTTGTTTTTTTGTGTATAATTTGGTTATTATCAAACATAGCGCAAAGCGGTTTTGACATTATTAACACTTTTTTACACAAATTTCGAATCTTAAATTAAAATTTCTATAGGTCATTAAATTTTCAAGATATTGACATTAACCTTGTTTTTTTAAATATGCGTCAACGGCGGCCATGTCATCATTGGATAGAGCTATTTTTTCTCTTTTCCCTGATATAAAATTTAATGGGTTTATAATTACAAATAACAGAGTTATAAGCAAAAAAACCTTTTTTTTATAGTAGGCTGTGAAAAACTGTTTGCTTGAGTAGGCTGAACATTAACAAAAAAAAATAAGAAAACAAAAAACAAAAGGCTGCATTTGTTTCCATTGAGGTTTGATCAGTTTATCTTCCCAAATAATAAAGGTATAAGCGAGAAATTGTTTGCTCGTGGTAGGCTGTAAAAAAGTGAAAAAGAAAACACCTGAATGTTTCAGGGAATAAAACTATTAAAAATGTATGATCCTATGATCGTCAGAAGTGAGTACTTTTTAATTTATTTTGGCAAATAAATAAACATTTTTTCAATTAAAAAAATCAAGCATACTTTAATTAAGTAAAGTTAAATAAATTAATAGTACTATTTTTTAACAACAGAAAACAAAATCTAATACATTTGTACACGGAAATATAAAATAAACCAATATGAGTATTTATTGCTCTTAAGTAGGTAATGAATGCATATTTTCAATACTTTTTTTTCTGAGTTGTTACACGAACCTGTCATTATACTTAAATAAAGAATTTTTACTATTAATGGCTTTGTATCTGGGTAAAACCCCGACTTTAGAACTGCCGTGCTTAATAAAAACGTGGTAGCTCCATTTTTCTAGTTTGTGGAGAAACCACGCCAAAGTTTTTTAAATATGCCAAATATAAAACGTTTTTTTAAAACTATAATTTTTTTTTGATATATTGCATTTTTTCACTGATTTTTGGTGATTGCATAAAATTTAACAAATGTGCCCTTTTTCACCTCAACTGAGCAGCTACCACGATTTAGCTAGGTATAAAATAATTAAAATAATAACTGCTACAAAGCTACATAGATCGTCTGAAGTTACGCGATTGGCAATTTTAGATAACACACCTGACAAGTGAAGTTTTTTTGTCACGTGCATAGTTTACCGTACACGTCGCTACCGTAAACTCACAAAAGATAGTACGTAGAGTTGAATGCAATCCAGTACTTTTAAATTGATTTCTTATTTACACATACATGTATAGGTATAATATTAGAATGAAGAAAAATATGTATAACAATTTTCAATTGAAATATGTGTAACATGTCTTTAAAATTTCATTTAGTTTCTTTGCTTAGTGTGCTTGAAATACAACATTAAAATCAAAATAAATACTTTATTTTTTTTTAAATTAAAATCCAAAACACATTTTAATTAAAACGTCTTTATTCTTTATGTAACGTTTTACAAAAGCAAAACTTCCTAAGACAACAAACAAATATTTAGCAACTTGATAATAGTCTTAATTCAATAGTGTTGTAGTGCTTATTTATGGGGCTCGCTCTTAAACCACCTAAGCTGAAAATTAAAAAACATGAAACCTCGTCAATCCATATGATTAATGCTTTGAATTTTACCATGCTGCATAAGTGCACCATCTATTTATTTAGTCGCGCAAAGCCACTGCAACGTGTAAATAAGATACGTGAAGCGTTGAGCCGTTGAGACAACATTAGATGAAACAGCTTCCCAAAGCAATTGCTTCGAGTGTACTATAAAAAGACAGACAAATTATTTTTAATGAAATTGTCGATATGATATAACACTGTGATTATTTGAAAATTTTTAGGAGTATAAGTGATGATGTAGAATCAACTAATATCGCTTTTCACGAGGTCCATCTATACACCTGGTTATGGGAGTGGTACGAAAACACATTTAACAGCAACTGCGATTGCAAAAAATGAAGTTTAAGCATTTGAAGCAAATATATCTACAAATTGATGGAACTTTTGATACCATCGACTTTTATGGCGACAACACTAGTACTACCAAAAATGTTGCCACTTAACTTTTATTTCCTATTGTAACTTCTAAATTCACTGCTTTCGATATAGTTATTCTTCGTAGACAATAACTCTAACTTCTCTATTTTAACTAATGGTTTTTCCGTCAAAGCTTTATTCTCTAAAATTATTTTTTTCTTTGATTATCGAAGCTTGTGCCCCCAAATCAAATAATGCCAAATATAATTCATTACTAGAATTCAGATGAACAAAAGGCAATTGTATTTCCTCATATCGTTCTTCATCATCAGATAATAAAAATTCTTTTGGGTGCCCATATGTGGTTGGGAAAAACAGACAATTATAAACTGTATTTAAATAAACGAAATTTTTATAAAAACGAAAGTAATTCTTTATAAACGTAAATCACCGCAATCTTACTTTCCTCTCTCTCTTCTTTTATCCCATTGTTACGTCCATAATCTCTGATTCTCGCAAAAGTAACCGTATAAATTTGGTCCATTTTTAATATGAAAATTATCGGAAACTCATTCTTTCTTTCTTCAAACTTTGGTGCACCTTCTGATTGACATGCCCGCATCATTGGCATCGTGGTATGCCTTGATAAACTGTTACAAGTAAAATTCTCCAACTTTCCTTTTATTATTTTAACTTCTTTGCCATGCTTTCTACTTTCTTTCCAATTGCTTTCCATTTAACTTAACCTCTTCATTTTGTATTTTCACTTGGTTTTCTTTTAGTTTCACCTGTTCAACTTCCAAGGCTACAAAGCTTTCTTCTATCCTACTAGTTTCTCCGTCGTGCTATTTTGAACCTGTTTTACATTTATCACCTCCTTGTCCATTTTTTCCAATTTACCGTCGACTTCTTCAGTAACTTCTTGTATGTTCTTAAAAACCCAGTCTTCCAAACCTTGAATCTGTTGTTTAACGTTGTCGTTTAACTTCTTTTCCAAATTCTGCATTTTCTTTTCCAAGCTTCCTACACTTTCTTTGGTTTCTCTTATAATGTTGCCGATTATCTCTTCCATTTTCTTAGCATTATCCTCCATTTTCTTTTCCATACTCTTCATTTTCTTAGCATTATCTTACATTTTCTTTTCCATACTCTCCATTTTCTTAGTATTATCTTCTATTTTCCTACCATTATGTTCCATTATTTTCTTAGTATTATCATCCATTTTCTCATCCATTTTCGCCATCATCAGTTGCATCATTGTTTTCAAATCTAGTTCTTGTAGTACTTTTTTTTCTTTTCCTGGTTCATTTTGTACTTCTCTCTGTATTTCTTCTTGTCCCTGTTGCTCTATAACCACAACTACTTCTACTTCTCTTATCTGGTCTTCATTTTCACCTTCTGTATTTGACTCTTCATCATTCTTCCTTGTCAAACTTCTTAACATTCTGCGTTTTTCTTCTGTCATTTTCTTTCAGACTATAACCATTTTAAATCTGCAGACAAAACTAAATAACTAGCTATTCACAACTTTCCCTACTCCAATAATCTTTTTAATACATAAATTCTTTAAATACTTTGGGTTCTTTCTTAAATGAGCTTGTTGTTGAACACTTTAACTCAACATTTACCAAAATGCCACGTTGTTCACCAACGCCCCACGTTGAGCGCCTATTTTAATTGCTATAATATGAGTTCATAACAATATAGCTCCAAGTACTTACCTGAAGACAATTTTTCTGTATGCTTGCTAGTTGCTGCTCTCAGTTACTAATTATTTTATTATAAAACTTTTTTGTAAATTCTCAAAAGTGTCAAAATGACATTCACATCCATAACCCCCACAAATGAAATTTAACGATGCACAAGTAAGTTTAAAACTTCTTATGTTTTAAACCTTTTAAACATTTCTAAACTAATTTATAACTAAAATTAACATAAACAATAATCGTACCAATCAAAGATTACGGAGGGTTAAGATGGGAAACGCAGCAACTAGATCTAAAGTACCGCCATCTATTGCTTCAGATGTAATCGTGCAAAGAGATCGGTAACAACAGAAAGCAGAAATCTAATATTCTAAACATGTGCTAATACGTCAAACATGTGTGTGTACTGTTTGGTTGGCGCACGCGGGTTTATGATTTGGTTTCGTTATTAACATAAAGCATATTGCTGTATGTAGTATTTAAGAACGCTCTGTGAAGAGAGTATATATTTATTTAACACTTTAAAATAAGATTTATCGATTACTGTCATTTCAAACACGTCTAACTCATCACCTATCACCTAGGTAACTAACTAACTTACAATTCTTAAAATCTCTATACTACATTTCTCCCCCTGTTGGAATTAGTTGTGAGGATGTAATCATCAAAACGACTAGGTCTTCTGGTTGTTCGTTCATACCTTCTAGCTGCAGCTTCGATACTTCTTCTAGGATCGGTTCTAGATTCATCTGCGACAGTTTCTTCAGGTGGAGATTCATCTGGGTCTGTATTCTCGAGTTCAGGGAGTAGGAATTTGCGAGAGAAGTGGGCGGAGTTCTCTCAAAAATGATGTGCACCGTATTCTTGAAATCGAGGAGTGCTCCTATCACACAATTATTAGGAGAACTTGCTTCTCCTGCTCAGTTGTAGGAGAAGTGAACAGTTCTCACGAAAACTGACATTTTAATAAACACACACAAGGTTATACATAGCCAAACTGTGAAACATTTTAAACGGTCTAATCACATTTTTCCGTGGAGAAAAATAAATAAATAGCTACATAAGTATTTGCAATTTGCGTGTCATGGATGTAGACGAAATATTAGAAGTGGTGCAAGTATTAGGCGATCTTCAAGATGCAGAAAATGAAATCGAAGAACCTCTCAGAGTATTGCTATCAAAAGAGGACGCTTTTTTGCTATCCGCTTCAAAATTTGTAAAATTCTTTCGCGTCAGTAAAGCTTTACCACGAGAAATAATGAAATGGTTAGGCCGTATGTGATAGAACTTTCAAGACGTTCAGCTTTAAGTGTTGAGACTAAGATAGGTATCTATTTAAAAGTTACAATAAATAATCGTTTTTGTACCTTAAAAACAAAATATTTTGGTCTTTTAGTTTTGCTAGGTTAGCTTACTGTGAGTTTTATAATGCAGGTTTTAGTAACACTGCGGTTTTTCTTACTTCTTTGCATTATCAAATACCCAAACGCATTGAAGTCACATGCGCAGAATAACCTTTTATCAACAAATGTCAACAGTTACAGTATGTCAAAATTGATTGCACGCTATTGGTCAATTAAAGCCCGCTAAATACAAATTACTCAACGCGCATTGGCTACAGAACAGGAAATATCTGGCAACAACGTACATTTCGTTCGTTCACGGAGTGGTTGTTCAGCGAGTCCAGAATGCGGTTTTACACGACCGAGAGAATAGCGTGTGATATGAGCCTACAGTTCACACGTGGGAATAGATCACTTCTCCTGAACTCCAGAATAGACGCCCTGAGGTGTTGTCTTCTGGTTGAATAGAAGAACTGTTGGCTGTGAAACGGCTCTCACCTTCGATTTTCTTCAACATTGAGGAGTTTCTAATAAGTTTTTGTTGATCTCTCTGAATCGTGATGGCGTTACCTGCCACACCTGTTATTGTGAAAGGATTAGGATTGTAGGGAGGTGAATGTTTGTTAGTTTGTTTTTGTTTTAATAGGACTTGGTCACTTGGTTGTAGATTGTGAAGTCTCCTGTGTCTGCGTTCATCTGCATGAGTGGCTCTATAGTTCATCAAGAATTCATGAAGTTCCTTTTCCCAGTTAAGATTTTCGATGACTGCTGCTTGTATTGGCCTTTTAATGGTTCTCATAAACCTTTCAACATTGCCATTGGCTTCTGGCCAAGCTGGTGTTACTGCTCTATGTTTGCATCCTTTTAGGTTTAAAAATGTTTTGAACTCGCTTCCATTAAATGGTGGTCCATTGTCTGTTTTTATAGTTGTTGGGATTCCAAAAAGTCCAAAAATTCTAGTTAAATGATTAATTATTGTAGATGCTTTCAATGATTTGATTATTTCGACCACTGGAAATCTAGAGAATTTGTCCATGATCACCATCACATATTTGCCATTCGGAAACGGACCTGCAAAATCCATGCAAAGATCTTCCCAAGCATTTTTCGGTAAAGGTGTGGAAATGATCGGTGTTCTAGTGTGTTCACGAGTCGTTGCTTGACAAGCAATGCAACTTTTGACTTTGGCCTCTACCATCTTGTCTATGTCTGGAAACCAAACTTTCTCTCGCAGAAGTGCTTTTGTTTTTGTTATGCCTTGGTGCCCTCTGTGCGCAAGGTCAATAACGTTTTCTTCTAAACTTTTAGGTATGATAATCTTGTTACCCCTAGCAATCACTCCATCTTGAGACACACCTAGTTCCCATCTGATTTGTACAAATCGTTTGACGTCGGGATCAGACCAAAGAGATTCACTTTTGCTATATATTGCTTGGCTAAGCTTTCGAAAGGTCTTGTCTTTTCGAATCTCACTTACTAAGAATTCTCTTGTTAAAAGTGTTTGGTAATGCTCCATTTACTATGTAATTTACCTGCTCTTCTACATCATCATTTGTTTTTATGTTGTCACAGGGGTGTTTTGAAAAGAAATCTGTTGGATTTTTGTTACCTGAACAGTGTTCTATTTTGAAATCATAGCCTTGAAGTTTTATACGTAGTCTTTCCAATCTTATAGAAGTGTTGTTTCTTAGATTTGTTAACAGATATAATAACGGCTTATGATCAGTTTTGATAGTAAACGATGAACCTTCCAAGTATAATTTGAAGTGCTTGACGTCGATGGCAAGCATCTCCCGTTCTATTTGCGAGTAGCGTTTCTCTACGCTGCTTAAGGAACGGTTTGCACATGCTATTAAGCCTGCCGAATTCTTCGACGGCTGAGCAAGCATCGCACCAAGACCATCTGGCCCAGCATCTACGTACTGTGTTTGTTGATGTCAAAGTAGGTGTTGTTGGTGAAGTTCAAGAGCTTTTCTTTCAAAGTTAGAAGTGCTTGTTCTTCAACTTCTCCCCATTGCCATGTAGCATCTTTGATAATCAGTGCTCTTAGTGGCTCTGTTAGTTGAGCTAAATTGCGTATGAAACGACCACAATAATTGATCATGCCTAAAAGACTCCTTACCTCGGACACGTTAGTTGGTGGTTGCAGCTTAACAAAGTTTTGAACTTTTCTTTGATCGGGAGCTATGCCTTTTTCACTAAATTGATACCCAAAGAATACAACTTTTTTTAAACCAAAATAGCATTTGCTTGTGTTCAAGGTTAAACCACACTTTTGTAGTGTTTTTAAAGTTTGATGTAGTGCTGCATCATGTTGTAGCTTTGTTTTTCCGAAAACTAGGATGTCATCACTGACATTGATGGCCCCCTTTATGCTAGCTATTACTTGACGAACGGTGTTTTGACAAAGTTCTGCGGCGGAATTTATTCCAAAGTTCAATCTCTTATAGCGCCAGAGACCTGTGTGCATTGAGAATGTTGTCACATTTCTTGATTCTTGGTCAAGTTCCAGTTGATGGTATCCATCGTTAAGATCTAATTTGCTAAAAACGCACGCACCGTTTAGTTCTGTGATAAAATCATCTATTGTTGGAGTGATGTGCCTTTCTCGTCTTCGTTTAATTGCAGTGTTGGGCAACCGCATGTCCACACAGATGCGAATTTTTTCTGGGTTGTGTGGTTTCGCAACTACCACTATCGGAGATACCCAAGTTGTTGGTCCTGTTACATTTTCAATTATGTCTGCTTGTTGCAGACGGTTTATTTCTTCCTCAACTTTCTTTCTAACATGAAAGGGAATTCTTCGATGCGGTTGAGCCACTGGTTGAACAGTATTGTCTATGTGCAAATGTGCCTGCATTCCTATTAACTTTCCTATTCCTTTGAACAAATTAGGAAATTTTGTCATATACTCATTCTGATTAGCAAATATGTTGTATGTTAGACTAATCAAACCCAGTTCGGTTGCTGTTTTAAAGCTAAGAAGCGATTGTGAGCTTCCTTCAAGTACATAAAAGTGACTGTTGGTTGTTTTTGTACCAGTTTTGTTTGAGATTGTTGCACTAAATTTTCCTATGACTGGTAGTCGTTGTGTTGACTGGTATGGAAACAGACTTGTTGTGTGTTTTAAAGGTGCTGGTTCGTGCAGCCTTTTATAGATAGCTTCGGTAATTATGTTAGAGCTAGTTCCGGTATCTAAAACAAAGTTTATTTTTACACCGCACGAATTTAGAGTTACCTTAGGCAGTTCAGCACTTGTTTTGTTAATGTTAAAGATATAGCTGTCGCTATCGTTATCACTGTTGGGTTGTTCTGTTACTATTTTTACTCTTGTTTTTCTTCCAGTGGCTTGGCTTTTGCTTGCACACACTTGCAAAATGGTTTGATCTCCCACATTTGAAACATAGTAGTCCACGTGCAGGACATGTTGATAACCCGTTCTGATGCCAACTGCCACCACAATTCTGGCACTTCTTGTTTGATGTTTTGTGTGAGTTAGGTTTTGATGAATTCTGTTGATGATAGTTTCCTGGTTTTGAGGATTTAAGCTTCATCACTTCCTCCTTTTTTGCTAGTACTGCAGCCTGTCCTTCAATTACTTCCTCGGCACGACCAAATTCCAAGATGTCATTGAGTGTTATTGTTGCTTCTTTCAGTATTTTCTTCCTGAGGCTTTCTGAGGTTGTTCCTACTAGGATTAGGATTTTGATTTCGTTATCCGCCACTGGGAATTAACATGTTGCGCTTAGGCTTCTTAATCGTGCATAAACCTCGTTCAAAATTTCGGTGTGTTCCTATTTGGCCTGCCGAAATTTATAAATTTCAAACAATGTGTTCTTCTTTGGTTTAGATTCGATATTTAGGCGCGTACATTGGAAATTTTAAATTTGCCGCCAACATGCATCTGAAAATTTAAATTTGGCGGCTTCCAGTAACTACCTGCTACGCCATCTAATATCTCAGATGTTTAAAACTGTCTCCACCTTTTGTTCTGTATTGCTCACACACTTGTTTCCGACGTTTCCCATCTTAACCCTCCCTAATCTTTGGTACGGTGATGTAATGAAGACCGGTGTTTGCACTCTATTCAATCATGATAGTACTATTCGTAGAGATATGCTCTTGCGCATGTTGCTCTGTCTCACTCTGTGAATCGTGAAGTCACACAGTGACAATTCCCGCGCATAGTCTACCATATACGCCCGACAATCCTTCCAAATAGACCAAATCTTACATAAAATTGTGTTAACACCACGTTTTGGATGTTCTGTGTTGTGTACTGGTTTACTGTGTTTGTTGAATATTAAGATTAAGCGGTATGTATATGATTACTACTAAACATATCTCACAATATGCAATAGTAATAATTTATTCAGCTTTGAATTATTATGTTCAACAAGTTGATGCTTACTATATTTTTATTTCTAAATGCTTATATTTAAAAATTTCAGCTGTGATGCAAAATGGTACAATGTGCAGTTTACGGTTGTAATAGCAACAATAATAAAAAGCTAAAGAAGAATTCGAGTGGAACTACCACTCTGCCCAATTTTTTTTAATTTCCCAAATAAAGACAGCATTTGCAGAAAGTGGGTAGAACTTTGTTGTCGTAAAGAGAAATTCACTATAAAAAACGCACGAATATGTTCGTTACATTTTACTCCTTACGATTACTTAAAAAGATATGACATTGTGGATTGGGATAATTTGATAAAAAGAAAGTTGAAGCCGAATGCAGTTCCTTCGCTAAATTTTCCCAAAGTTAAACCCAGTTGTCCATCAACAGGCAGAAGCAAACGACTATTAAAACGAAATATAAAGCAAATGTTTGCATTCGGTTCCCAGTCTGAAACACCACTTATTACAGATTTGTCTTCTGAACCTTCTCATTTGGAACAAAATTGCAGCAGTCAAATTGAATTAAATACGTAAGTATTGAAAGCTAATCTTACATTAACTATTGTGAATAACACTTACCTAAATAAAAAAATTTCAGTTCAACAGCAAAAGAAGAAGACCTAGAGTTAAACACACAAAGTGACAAAGTTTTAGCTTTGAAAAATACAATAGCGAAATACGAAAATGAAATTAAAATCTTAAGAACAGAAAAAAAAACAAAGCGAGACTTTGGTAAAATCCATAAAAAAATATTCAGCACTGGTCAATTAAAAAAATTACAAAATGAAAAAAAGAGAATAACTTGGGGCGTGGATGATATTTCTAGTGCTATTGCTTTTGCATGCAGCAGGTCCGCGTGCTTACCGTTGGTTATTAAAAAAAGGCCATCCTCTTCCTGCTTTGTCAACTTTGAGAAAGTGGGCTGCAAAAGTAGAAATGGAACCAGAAATATTAGAAACTGTTGTGCAACTAATGAAAAATGCAAACCTTACTGATCTACAGAAAGTGCGTATAATATCAGCAGAAATTCAAAAATGGTATGAGTATGATAAGAAGAAAGACAGTACCATGGCTCCTGCGAATTATGTGCAAGTCTTCATGGCGAGGAGTCTTTTTGGTAATTGGAAACAACCAGTCTATTACAAGTAAAGACTTATGAGATGCTATAATTTCAAAAATGTTATACTTACTATTTTACAGCTATCACTGCAAAATGTCAAAATATTCGAGTGTTTGGAAAATATAAATTATAAAGTTGTAGGTCTAGTAACTGACTTAGGTGGAGGTAACCGAGGATTTTGGAATGAGTTCGGTATAAATGAAGCTAAGCCTTGGTTTGAAAGTTCAGTTACACACAAACGAATACACGTATTTGGCGATGCTCCACATTTGATGAAATTATTGCGAAATCATTTTCTAGACAGTGGCTTTATTATATCTGATCAGATGATAAATGCAAATCCACTGCATGAGCTATTAAACCACACTTCAAAATCGGACTTAAACATAGTCATAAGCTCACAGTGAATCATTTGTCATCAAAAAACGCTGAACGTCAAAAAGTTAAATTGGCCACTCAGATTATTAATTTGTACGGAAATTTTCCAGATACAAAGCATGGAGTCAGTTACAGTATCATGAAGCACAGCGCTAGCGCATTAAAAGTTGTCACTGCAAGACGTAGTGCGCGATCAGTGTCGATTTAGCGCGATCGGAGTATCATATCTTGTTAAGTCGTAGTATCATGCTATTCAATTGTTTTCATCCCCAAACTTTGACAATCTCAGGGCTCCTTGTAAATTTTATCAACAGATGACGCAACTGTAAATGTCAATTTTATGTTAAAATAAATTTGAATGGTAAGAAGTTTTTTATTATTTATTACCACGGTCATATTCTAGACTAAAAATGCCAGAATACTGTTGTTTGTGTGGTCTATCAAAGGGCGATAACAAAGATTTATCATTATTTGCTGTTCCCAAAGTGAATGCAGCTATTAGTTTACCTATAGTTGCTAACTTTGATGAAATTACAGATTAAAACAGAACGCGAGAATTGGAGAAGAAATATGAAATGGAAAATCCTCAAAAATACTTTTATTTGTAGTAAGCATTTTAATGACACCATATAAATTAAACAAAAAAGGTGGATACTCCTTAATAAAAGAAATTTGTACAAGTTTTATCAGCATTCCTATATGATAAAACTAATTTACAAATACATTTCAGAATTTTCACTGCAGATAAAACTAATGAGTATGTGCGCGACGATAATGAGAACATGTCAGTAAATAATTGGTTTGTATTAAAATTATGCTTTATACCACGTTAAGTTTATGCAGTTATTGAAAGTAACGAGTGCAGTAACGCGTTTGGAATACTTACTTGTTTGTTTAATATTGATGGTTGTTGGTATTTTGTGGATTTTATTATCATTATACCCCTTTTCCAACTAAAAACCATTACAAAAATAACTACAATAATATATAAACAATAAACATTACGTAAAAATGCTAAATAAATGTTTCACTTACTTGCGTATTTCATTAATAAAAATATAAACGATATTAACTAGTTAACCTAACCTTAGTAAACAAGTGTTGTACACAGAATAAGGTTCAAAAAATGGGTCAAGTAGTGATCAAATCAAATTTGAAATATTGCTTAAATTTGAAGCTTTACGAGCGCCACCTATGCGCAAATCTTATAAAGAGTTCCGAGATTGTCAAACTCTCAGGATGAATTTTTTATATAGACAAATGGTGGAAGTTGCAACACCATACTGTTCCTTACATCACTTTTGGTACCATCTGATTGTGTTCTTCTTTCTTTCAGTGTAAACAAACTCCACAGTTGTTAATAAAAATAAATGATATAAAAATAACCACGTTATTGAAATTTTGAACAAGAAATATAGCAAGAATACGCATCCCTGAGTTTAAAACTTTGAATGCCAATGACTTACAAATCTGCGATTGTAAAATAAAATGTAACAAGCATTCCGACGGCCTTTAAGGAATTACAGTACTCCAGTCTCAATAAACCAGCTCCAAGATATCATAGCAGTATACATATACATGGTGTGTATAAATTGGTGAAAAAACTACACGTGGCTATGTTGGTCATAAAATTCTGAGTCGAAAATCTTAATACCAAAATGTTGGACAATGCTTCCTCTGTCCTCAGGAACCATTTTAAAGGAACGTACATTTGACAACATTGGAGTCACACACCACAGGTGTTTTGGTATAATACACGGTAACGTAAAATCCATTGTTAGAGAACGAAACAAGAAAACGAAAATAATTAGTATATTATAATACAAGTGTATAGGCAAGCCTTTAAAGCACGCGCGAAGGGTTTAAAAGCACAAAGCGAAGCCGAGTGTCTTTTAACGGAGCACTGCTTTAAAGGCTCTTATACACGTGTATTATACGCTATTTTTTATTATACCTGCATCATAATCTAGAAAATAAGAAGATTATAGCTAGGAAGCAGCATTTTGATTTTGATTCATCTTACATAGTAGTCTATGATGTGACGTCATATCATTTACCTGGAGATTGGCTAGCATTTTTTGTTGTTTATGTTGCTATGTGAATTCGAATTATTTTTTTTCGCGTGTTTGTAATTTGTTGCTTCAAAATTGATGACGTCATTGTTGCTTAGCAACTTTAAAACACCGGGATGTGTTAATGTTGGGTTTACGGACGCTTTTTGGTTTGTTTTACAAGGATTATGATGCAGGTATAATAAAAAATAATTAATACTAATAACTACGAGAAAAACAACGACGATAGAAAAACCAAGTCCAATTACAAATTTTGACACTTGTCAAACTTTGACGTTATCAAGACAGAAGTAGTTTAGAGTCGCATCACTCTTGAATAATTATTATATATAAGAAACATAATGAAACAAACGACAAACAACAAGAGCCCAGGAACCGATGAACTGCAAGCAAGGTGGGGAAAAAGTTTTAGAAAATATTAAAGAGCTAATTGTAGAAATCTGAAAATCGGAGAAAATGCCAAAAGAGTGTCGTGAGGCAATCATATGCCCATTGCACAAAAAAAAGTGACACAATGAATGTAACAATTATAGGCCAATATCGTTGTTGAATATAATATATGTATAAGGCCCTAGTGCAAATAATTAATACAAGAATGAAAGCGAAATACGAAAGCCTCATAAGTAGCTACCAGAGTGGGTTCAGGTCAAGCAAATCAACGAAAGACCAACTTTTTCAAGTGAGAATAATACAGGACAAATTTAGGAGAAAAGGAATATCATTGCATGCGTTATTTATCGACTTTCGACAGGCTTATGACAAAATCAAGAAAGAGAAGGTAATAAAAGCACTAGAGAAGCTGGGGGTAAACATGAAATTTGTAAGGCTGATTAGAATGACATTAACAGGAACAAATTAAATTTCACGGAAAGACAGGAGAAGTTTTCGAATCAAACGTAGGTCTGCAGCAAGGGAACCCACTTTCACCGACGATATTTAATATGGTATTGGAAGAAATAGTTAGAAGAACGAATATTAAAAGAGAAGCAACAATAATGAAATACCCGCATCAATGTCTAGCGTACGCCGACGATCTGGTTCTTATTAGCAGGACGAAAGATGAACTGATGAGAATAAGCAAAGAATTAATCATAGAAGCAGGAAAATATGATTTAGAGGTGAATAGAGAAACAACAAAGTACCTATATGCAGCTAGGTAGAGGAGAAACAAAAGGGCAAGAAGACTTTAAAGTCCCTACTGAAAATCACCTCAGTTGCCTCATAAAACCTCATACAAAATGAACCTGGTTGTTTCAAAAACCGCATAAAACCATATACAACCTGATGAAAACATTATCAGGTTATATGAGGTTTCTATATATATTTTCAGTAGGGGTGCCAGTAAGATACAGAGTACATTTTTGAAAAGGTAGATAGTATCATATACCTCGGGGTGGAAGTTAAGAGTAACGGGAATAATGAGGAGGAAATAAACAGGAGACTTCTATTAGGAACCAGACTGTATGGAATGTATAAGAGCATATTTGGAAACAAAGATGTTACACGCAAGATGAAGGTAAGAATTTATGAAGTGTTAATAAAACCGGCAATATTATATGCAAGCGAAGTGTGGGTTTTCTCTATTTTGACCTACTTCGACAATAACATCTTGTAACTTTCTGTAGAACTCATCTTTCAGTATAATTGGTGCATCATTATTTGGTGCATATACACCTAAAATAGCTACTCTGGCGTGTAGTATGTTCATACATACGAATTAAAAATTATGAACGGTTTCTTTAAACATAAAGTAATACACAAGTTTACCTGCACGCAAGAAACAAGGAAATTAAAAACCATAATCGACTACATTATAGTGAGACAAAAAACAAAAATTAAAATAATGATAAAATATGTAAGCATATAAAGAAAAGTATACACCAAGCTGCAAAAGAAGCTTTGGGAGAAAACCCAATCGAAAAGAATGGAAAGCTAATCTGGTCCGGTCTGGAAATAGAAGAAGCAGTACAGGAAAAAAAGAAAGCATATCTAAAATGGCTTACCCCACCAAAAGGCTAGAAGATAGAGAAGAATGGAAAGTATCAAAAGGAAAGTGAAGAGAATGGTAGTACAGGAGAAAAATGAAGTATGGGTAAAAAAATTTAGAGAGATAGAAATGTATATAGGCGGACGAAAATGTAGAGAAGCGTGGAAATTTTTCAATAAGGTAGGACGCGAAAACAATAATACAAACTTACAAACAATCCACGTACAAAAATGGGAAGAACACTACAAAAATCTACACACCGAAGACAGAGTAGAGTTCAAAGAAGAAGAAACTGAAGAAGTTCATAACATAATAGTAGAAGGAGAGTATATAAACTTAGAAGTAAAAACAACAAGAAACATGATAAAATCACTAAAAAATGGTAAAGCTACTGAAGGAATAAGTGCAGAATTGATAAAGAATGGAAGTCAAAAACTATTTAGATTAGTAAATTAGATGTTTAATAAGTGTATAAACGGAGATGCAATACCCCAAGAATGGATGATGGGATGGATACCATCAATACATAAAAAAGGGGATAGACAGATATGTGGAAACTACAGGAGAATAACTGTAACAGCAACATTGAGTAGACGGTGTAGGAGAATATTAAGGGACATAGTAGAAAAAGAATATAAAAGAAATGAAGCAGAGGAACCGAGTGGTTTTAGAGCACAGAGGGCAACCATAGACAATATATTTTGCCCCAAACAAATAATTGAAAAGAAAATAGCTACAGGAAGGGAAGCATGCTCTTCATAGATTTAGCAAAAACCTAGGATAATGTACCCGTTGTCAAACTATGGCCAGTAATGCAAGAGTCCGGTATTAACCATATAGCAGTAAAAGCACTTAAAAGAAATGTACAGAAACTCAAAATCAAAAGTACGGGCAGGAAAATACTTATCATAAGAATTTATTTCAAAGTAGCAAAGGTTTCAGACAAGGGGGTGCGAGTCCCCTACTTTTTTAAAAATTTAAATAGAACAAGCTCTAAGCCAATGGAAGAAAAACTGTCAAGGTATGGGAACTTGCAGGCGATCAGGTGTAATAGCACAAGATAAAGGAGACCTAGAATACATGACAGGAAAACTTAAAGATGAATACAGAAAATGGGGGCTTAACATTAATATTGACAAAACCAAATATCTATGCACAAAATGTATAATTAGAGATACAAAATAATATTACCGTGTAAAGAATACAAATACCTGGGAATAAAAATACACAAAGATGGTAAAGAAATAAAACAACGAGTAGCTCATGGACGAACCGTACCCAGACGATGAAACGGAATTTGGTAGAGTAACGAAATTACAAAAAAGACTGAATTAATATACAGGGTCGCTATTATGTATGGGACAAAAGCTCCCCTGGTCAAACGGTTTGAGATATGCATTTCATATTTTGTATATGTTAATTTGAAGTTATTTTGCATATTCTGAAGGAAAAAAAATTTTTTTGCATATAGTTTTTAAGCGCGGCCGCTATCTTGAATTTTTTTAAATAGCATCCGAGGCTGTGTGATACACCAATAGAAAGCTTATTTTTTTCTCTTTTCGGAAATATTAAACATGTATAAGGTTACATAAGAAAATAACGCAAAAAAATTAAAAAAACATTTGAGGCATGCTTAATTCGTCGCTGCACATTTAGTGAAATCTAGTAACCATTGCATTAACAAAACGTCATAAATAAATAAAACACTTTGAATGGATCTGTAAACAGGCACAACTGTAGATACTGGTCTGACACCAACCCCCAATGGATGGAAGAAGTTCACACCCATCGACCCCAGAAAGTTAACGTATGGGCTGGTATCGTTGGTCACAATATTATTGGACCATTCTTTATTGAAGGCAACCTTACGTCGGAGAGATATCTTCAAATGCTGCGGGAAAATATTATTCCTCAAATTATAGAACTCTTTTCAAATCATGATAACCCAAATGCAGTAAACAAAAACATCTGGTTTCAGCAAGATGGTGCTCCTCCCCACTATGGACTTGCAGTGCGCAATTAATTAAGCGACATTTTTCATCGGCGTTAGATCGGGAGAAGAGGAACCGTGTAGTGGCACGCTCTGTCACCAGATTTGTCTCCTTTAGATTTTTTTTGTGGGGCCATTTAAAAAGTTGCGTTTATTTAAATAGACCTGACAATTTAGAAGAATTGAAAAATCGTATTCGTACTGAAATGGCTCATATTTCACGCAATTCTTTGCGCGACTCAGACAATTTTAAAAAGCGCATTCATTATTGCCAAGAAGTAAATGGGCAGCAATTTGAACATCTCCTCTCTTAACTACTATTAATTAATAATGTTGCTGTTTTCATTTTTATTTAAGAAATGTTGTTTGTTATCCTATTAATTTTAATTACTGTTTGTGTTTTGTTTATTTATGACGTTTTGTTAATGCAAGGGTTACTAGATTTGAGTAAATGTGCAGTGACGAATTAACCAAGTACACCAGCTCGAAGTAGGTCGCTCCATCTCCTTCTGCGGAACTGCTGTGCGATGAAAAAAAAAGGTTCTTTTCAGAACCACGTTGTTTAAAAAAATAATTTTCCTGAAAAAAAGTTAGTCTTAAACGATGTAAGCATGCCTCAAATGTTTTCTTAATTTTTCTGCGTTATTTTCTTATGAAACCCTATACATGTTTAATATTTCTGAAAAGAGAAAAAAATAAGCTTTCTATTGATGTATCACACAGCCTAGGCTGCTATTTAAAAAAATTCAAGATGGCGGCCGCGCTTAAAAAACTATATGCAAAAAAAATTTTACTTCAGTATATGCCAAACAACCTCAAATTAACATATACCAAATATGAAACGCATATCTCAAACCGTTTGACCAGGGGAGCTTTGGTCCCATACATAATAGCGACCCTGTATACAACGCCTTGGTGAAGAGGATAGTGACATACGGAGCAGAGGTATGGAAAACAAATGAAACCGAAAAAAGAAAAATTCAAGCAGTAGAGATGGATGTACTTAGAAGATTAGCAAGAATATCCAGAAAGGACCATGTAACAAATCAGAGGGTAAGAGAAATTATGAATGTCCACAATACACTAATTCAGAACATAGAACAGAAACAATTAATCTGGTATGGTCGCGTAAGACGGATGGAAGAGGAAAGGCTACAGAGAGCAGTGAACCAATGGTTACCTCCAGAAATGAAAAAACGTGAAAGGCCACGAAGAACATGAGGAGAAGGCAATAGAAAAGCTATGACTGACAGAGACCTTAGAGAAGTACAATCCAACAACATGGAAGAATGGAGGAGAAACTTGGGGATCGGCAGGAGACGTCAGGCGCTGTGAAACCGATATATCCATATATAGTGTGGGTTTTGCGGCAGCAGGATATTAAGAAATTACAGGTAGCGGAAAGAAAAGTGTTAAGGGAAATTTATGGAGGAATAAAAGATGGAGAAGAAGAACAAATGAGGAAATCGACCAATTATTTTAATTTTAAAATTAGATATTCAAAATTATTAAATACTTAAAATTGCATATTCAAAGATTTGTTAATCGAATTCTTTTAACAAATCTTTGATTATGCAATTGTAAGTATTTAATTGTTTAATAATTTTGAATATCAAATTTTGATTCGTAACAATATTAAAACAGCGCAGTTACCGCATCATGTTCGTTGTGCGAGTCGCACCTAAATCTTTTAGTAACTCCCAATGCCACCAAAGCCATAATTCTGTTGAATCATTTAGATTGAAACACAAAAATAATACACAAATGCACTTTAGTATGGAAATCTGCTGGACATCCTCAAAGCACAGAAATAATGAAAAATATATTAGGGTATACATTAAGTTATCCCTGCATTACAAGGTGGAAGAACTAACGTCTTTATTTAGTGCTTTGAAAATAAAAGCAAACTACACAGATTCAAAAATTATTAATTTATCAGTGTACTGCACTATCTTGTAACCTATTGTAGAAAGAGTCAATTTATTACAAAAAGAAAAATGCACCTTATATGGGCAACTATTACCAATTTTAGTATCTCTGAAAGCAAAATTAGAAAAAATCAAAAAATATATAAATTTGAAACATACAACCATATTATTTTAGACAGTATACTGAAAGGTATGTTTGAAAGGTTTGCATCATTCTATTTCCTGAATGAAGAAATCAATTAAGCAATTATTGCGGCCGTTACTTACCCAAATGTAAAAACGAGATGGGTTAATGTGTATGATGATTAGGACGTTAAAAATATATACCGAATTATAATCAACGCAGCATATGATTTAATAAGAAATGATGCGACAAACATTGAATTCGACAGTAACAAAACACCTATAACTGAAGATGATTTGAATTATTTTGGTGGATCCGAAAGTTGCTCACTTTTACATGAGACTTCTGAATTTTTGACTCCACAACCTAACTACAATCAGGACCTAATTAAAAATAAAAATAACATTAGAATTGTTGCAATATCTACAGGACCCGAGAACTTCAATAAATATTTTGAAATATTATACAATTATTAAGTTTTTTTTAAATATATGTCTTCCATGATCAGCACCAGCAGAGACTATATTCGTACGCAACCATAATTAATCCTCCAAAGCGCAATGCTTAAAGCAGATACCTTGTTTCTTTTTGTTAATATATTTTGTAGAATAGTAGCTTTTGACTTTTGACTCCACATATTATTTTAGAATAACTGTAAAACTGTTTTCACCAAATTTTAAGGTATTACTATTTTATTTTACTAAGAATTTTATATTTTATTTATTATTTAACCTTTTTGTGTAGTTCTTATTATTTGTGTTATTATTATTATTTGTATTAACAAAACACGGGATATAAATATTTGCAGGCAGTTATGTTTTACACGACTCCATGATTCCCACCCCACCCCCTTACCCGGGCTCAGCACACTAAGTGCTATTCACCGGTCTAACATGCCCCACCCCTGAAAGACATGCAACCCAACATACACACCTACATACACCATTCATGGACACGCCGGATGTAACTTATTCAGAAAAATTACCGACTGGCAGTGGACTCGAACCTACTGCCATTGGGTGTCTAGTTTCAAAGCCTGGGATTTTAACCACTAGACCACCACGCCGGCCCTGTAATCAAAGCATTAAAACCACAATACCAACAAAAATCGATTGAAAAAAATATACAAAAACTCAATTTTTATTATTTTTGTAATTAAAATCCACTATTTACAATATAAATAATTTTTTTATAGCATAAGATAACTTGCTGTCAATTTAAATCTTTTGATTATTAAATTATAAGAATTTATTTGAACATCTCAGTGCTACATTTTAAACTTTAAAAGGTTGATGTATACTAACAGGATTAGTATACCAGAGAAAGGTTGGAAATCCAAAATAAGCAATGTATACACAGGTTTATTTATTACTTTCAATCTAGTAGTATAGCCAAGGTTTAAATTATGATTTGAATCAAGATCAATCATGATTTAAATCAAAATTGTTCTTTTACTTTAATCAATGAATTATTTTAATCACTTTACAATAAAACACATTTCTGTTTTAAATTGTAATTTTGTAATTGTTGACAAAATTTTATAACAAAGCTAGAGAACATTCCAGAAATGGAAAACTTTTGTAATGGCCGGTTGCACAAAACGATTGTCAACTATATAAAAAATTCTTTATCAAAGTGAACAATCTGTTAAGGCTGTTATAATACGGTCCGTGTTGGCTGGCAACATTTGGCCAGTATGATGTCATCGTATAATGTGATATACTTTACCTGAAGCAAACATTTTTTCCCTTTTTACTGCCAAGTACTTAATGTTTTGTGTTATTGGTCGTCAGTCTCCCAACAGTGTGCACATGGTTGCACGCGAATATATCAGCACTAGCATTCTACCATGTGCACCATGAAATAAAAATAACCCATGTAAATCATTTTCAAAAAGTAGCAAATTTATACTGAAAAAAAGAACCAGCATTTGCTTCGAACTCCCGAGCATATCACAACGCTGTAAAATATGGACCATATACATAAGCATTCGTCAGCAAAATTAATATTGACGGTAAACATTGCAGTTCTCCAATGACGTTATATAAGCAAAATGTTGTCAAAGTAGCTAGTCATTGTGATCTGTTAAAGGTGGCAGTCATTTTTGCAACCGGCCACTAGTTATGTAAGGGTCTCATTTTTTTTCTTTATTTCATTATTAAAATCAAAAATTCATAATTTTCCAAATTGATCAAAAAGTAGATTGTTTTTCTTAAATTGGTATTTTTGCCAACCAAGTTTTAATCCATAATCCCTTGCATTCCCGGTCATTGAGTGTCCACAGAACAGAAATATGCGAACTTTATATATAACATAACTATTATAACCGAATAAGTTAATTTTAATAATATAAAACAAGACCTACAGACAAATTAATCCTTTTAATTAAAAATGGAGCGTTACTTAAACATTTCAAATATATATCAATATTATAGCACAAAATAAATTGGTTTGAGACATAATATAAAGTGATAACCAAAAATTTAATTATGATTATGTATACACTTTTCACTGAACTTGATTTATTGCGTTCTCACGATATTGATGAAAAATCTTGTAGTATAATTTGTAAGTTTAATAATGTATAATCAATATTTTGTCTTGTATCACTAACAACACTTCTCAACATATTTATGAAAAACGTCGAATGTTTTGGCTTCTCTGAATATCGTTCATACTGGTCTAAAGAATCTTGCAGTTTCAATGTTAAGCTATCATAATTTTTTCTAACGACTTCAAGAATTTGATCTTCTGAAGGTGTCGACAAACTTTGGGATGTTAACCATTGTTCAATTTTAGGCGAAAAATGTTTAATAATTGCTCGTATATTAATCAAGCTGTTATTCAATTTTTGGGCATTATCTTTAAATTCTCCATCGCCAGATGAATATCGCAAACCTATAAAAAAAAATCTTTTATAATTTCGCAATTTCCATGAATTTTTGACTATTATAACTTATAAGTAACTACTGCTCAAAAACATTAGAGGAGCTGTTTTTTGGAAACTAGCCATTTTTATTCTAGAACAGCTTTGACTATTACACAAACACAGTAGATTAGAAGAAATAATAATAGTAATAATTGTCTTTATTGAGTGGATTGATAAATGTACATAATCAGTATATATGGTTTAAAAAAAGTGTCTTAATCACCCCCAATAGGGCGAACTTCAGACTTATGAAGGCAGTTCTGCATAGTCTGCTCTTACACTTAACCCTAAACAACAACAACAAATTGGAAAATTAACATTTCAGTTAATATGTTTTATTTTGTATTTTAGTAGCATCAAGTAAATTCAATTATTCTTTTATAATTTATATGTTGTGGCAAAGATTAGGCGTTTAAGTGAAATTGAAGCAATAAGAGCCGTTACAATGCTTGAAAAAGGAACATCTGTGCATAATGCGGCAAGAGACACCAAATTTCTTAGTGGACCCCTCAGTAATAATCAGGCTCTAAAGGAGGTATACAGATACCAATTTATATACCAGAAAGCCAGGACAGGATCGTACAAGAAAAACGGCGAATCGTCAAGACCAATTTCTGTTAAACTCTGCGTTATATCAACAAAGACAAAACAAGAATAAAATTAGAATAGAACAAACCAAGATGGAGAGATCAATTTTAAACGTACTTTAGAGAGACATAATAATAACAGTCGAAATTCGTAGAACAGGATTAGGGATTGCTTAAATTAGGATGTGTAGGTCAATAATAATAAATAAATAAATAAATAAATTTCTTTATTGGTGCTAAACGTACTTAGTACTTACACAGGTCAATGTAGTAGTAGTAGTAGTAGTAGCAGAGCTCGTTATTCCCTTTTGAGAAATAGGGATGTTGTGAATTCCTTCCATCGCTTCTTATCCATATCAATTTTCTGTATGTTTCTTTCGGGCGACCTACTTTCCTTTCTTTCCCCTTGCGGGTTCCATCGTAACATCTTCTTGCATATTTCGTTGCCGTTTTTCTTAATGTATGACCAAGCCATCCTAGCTTCCTTCTCCTTATTTCCACTTCTACTCCTCCTTCCCCAGTCTGTCTCCATAATTCGTTAGATATAGTTTTTCGCCACCACATTTTTAATATATTTCTTAAACATCTGTTGACAAACACTTGTATCTTGTTTAATCTTGTTTGTAACTGCCCATGATTCTGAGCTCTACAGGACTGCCTTCACAATTGCTCTAAATACTTTAAGTTTAGTTCCTCGCGTAATATTATTCGAAAGCCACACTTTGCGAAGCTTTGTAAACACACTACGCGCTTTATTTATTCTGGCACTCGCGTTTTTTATCATTCCCTCTTCTACCGACGCTACACTACCCAGATATGTGATTTCTCTACTCTTTCAATTTTCCCCCCATTTGCTGTGATGTCTATCATTTCTCTTGCATTCGTACACATCAGTTTAGTCTTCTTTTTGTTAATTTTTAACCCCACTTTGTTGGACATTATGTTCAGCCGGTCCACTTTCTCTTGCATTTGCTTTTTAATATGAGATAGCAAGCATACATCGTCGGCGAAATCCATGTCTTCTAGGCTTTCGTTGTATCCGAATGCTATTCCTCTTCTTTTATCTTGCACCGTCGCCTTTAGTACCTCATCCATTACTATTAAAAACAGTAACGGCGACAGTATAGATCCTTGTCTCACTCCTGTATTCGTCTGGAATTCTTCCAATAGTACTCCCTTGTGTAATACTCTACATTTGTAGTTCGTATAGCCTTCAGCCTCTGTCTGTAATCGATAAACAGTGTCCAGCGATTGTTCTAAAATTATTCTCAATGAAACAAGCATATCTATACATGCTCTGCCTTTGTCCACTTGGTTCCTTCCTCATTTTACCATCTAATTCTTGGATGATTCTATTTAAAATAATTTTGCAGAAGGCTTTACTCACTGTACTGAGCAGTGTCACCCCTCTCAAATTATCGCATATTCTCAGGTCTCTTTTTTCGGTATTTTCACAATTATACCTGTTTTCCACTCATCCGGAAATACTTCCTCACCCCACACTTTCACAAAAAGAGGTAGCAATATTTCCGCAGATGTTGTTATATCAGCTTTCAACATATCACTTGATAACTTGGTCCATCCCTGCCGCCTTGCCCTTCTTACTATGTTTGAGCGCCTCCACTACTTCTTCAAATATTGGTGGGTCTACACTAAAGTCGAGTTCGAGTGAGTTTTTTATTTCCATCATTCCCTCCACGGTGTTTTCGATATTTAACACTTCTCTAAAATGTTCCATCCACCTTTCCAACTATTCCTCTACTGTAGTTAGTGCTCTCCCGTTCTTGTATTTTATTACTTTTTGTTCCGCCCATTTTTTTAATACTCTCATACAGTGTTCTGTTATCCTCTGTGGCCGCTGCCCTTCCTGCTTCCTCTGCTATACTCTCTGTATACTTGTTTTTATCCCTTTTAGTTTCCTTCTTCTTTTTTTCTGTTTTTGCTTCTAGACCCATTAGCTTTATCTTTTTCCTTTCTTTGATTGCTTCCCAGGCATCCTCACTCATCCATGGTTTCTTCCTGCTTTGTCTGTACCTAATAATTTCTTTATTAGTTTCAATAAATGCGTTTCTGCATTGCTTCCAAATATCGTGAATTCGGTTTTCATAGTTTATATTCCTCGTTTTCTCCCTTAAACTGCTTATGAACTTCTTTCTAGTTATTTTTTCTTCCAGTTTTTTTGTATCAAAGTTTCTTCCTTTCCTCACTTTGTATTCGCTCCTAGCTCTAGTTAGGTTTACATGTACTCTTGCTATCACTAAATGGTCGTCAGATCCTAAGTCTGCTCCTCTCCCGTTTCTTGTGTCCTCAAGCATCTTAACGGGTGCCTCACTTATATAGATATGGTCTATTTGGTTCTCGGTTTTCTTGTGGGGTGATACCTATGTCACTTTATGACATTTCTCATGCGAAAATAATGTCCATCCTATTTTAAGTTGGTAAAGTCCACACAACATTATCTTTCCATTTTCGTTTCTCTCCCCTATTCCATTTTCTCCCATCACATTGTCGATCCCGCTGTTATTCGTCCCAATCTAGGCATTGAAATCCCCCATTAATAGAATTATGTCCTCTTTGGGTATGGTTCTCATTACTTAACTCAGATTGTCGTAGAATTTTTCTTTATCCTCATATTCTGCCACATCCGTGGGTGCATAACATTGAATTAGTTAATCTGTTTCCCTTCATGTTTGGTCTTGCCGTGATAATTCTGTCATTAATTGGATTCCACCCCACTAACGCTTCGCGGGCTTTCTTGTTTAATATTATCGCCACTCCATTTTTGTGGTTCTGCTCTTCTTCTTGCCCTGAATAGATCATCTTACAGTTATCGACTTTTATTTCTCCTATTCCATTCAATCTTGCCTCGCTTATACCCAATATCTCTATCTCATATTCGTTCACCTCTTTTATTGCCTGTTTTAGCTTTCTCTCTAGATACAATGTTCTTACATTCCACGTTGTCACCTTAATTATCTCCTTCTTATCTCTTCTCTCGTTTGATGCCACCTCTACATCTTCTGATGTGTTGCTTTCTTTTTGTTTCTGTGTTGCCCTACCTCCATCCTTTTTGTCATTCCTTCTCATTACCATTTTCGCAGCCATTTTCGTTATCGTTCCTCTCTGCTTTGCTCCTTGCTAGCAGGTCAATGTAGAACATTACAAAATATCAGTAAAATAGATACTAACTAAATAGCAATCACAGTCACAAAACACAAATCAGATTCCAAAAATTCATCACAGGAGTAGAATGCTTTAGAAACTAAGAAATTTTTTATATTCTTCTTAAGACTGTTAGACGGTAAAGCTTTTACATGCTCTGACAAACAATTAAAATATTATATACCTAAATATTTGACGTGGTTTTGACTCTTTTTTAATCTTAAGAAATCGATATATCGATAATTGTTTTAAAATTATCGCTATTCGATATTATCGATAATATTAATACTATCGATATATCGTAAAATATTCCCAGCCCTACTTACAACCATTCCTCCTACGCCGGCAATAATTCTAACAGCTCTTCTCTGACGTCTAAAAATTCGGTAACTAGAAGAAGCTTGACCCCAGGCAAGAATTGCATACATTATTATGACATCAAGCGTAATACGGCGTCTCAAAGTCACTGATTTACTAATGGAATGTTCCAAAGCACCTAGGGCATATATATTTGTACCAAGTTTCTTTGCTAGGTAATCAATGTGCCCATCCCAGGTTAGTTTGGTGTCTAGCAGAACCCCCCGAAATTTTACATTATCAATATTATTTTGATTGTCGATATTTTTTAATAAAAATTTTTGAGTTTTGCCGTCATTCAAATTTAATTGATTGAACCACTATTTTGCATTCTCCACTGCAGTGTGACCTTCCGAACTAAATCTAAATTTGATCCTTTATTATATAAAGAAGTGTCGTCAACAAAAAGTATGGATTCCACTCCACCCACTGCGGCTGGAAAATCGTTAATATAAATAAAAAATAATGTAGACCCCAGTACTGAACCCTGGAGAACCCCTGTAGTAATGTTCAATTCATCCGATATTTTACCATTAAGTCGTACAACTTGAGTCCTATTTAAGAAATACGATGTTATCAAATTGCAGCTAACTTTATCGAAACCATATTTTTTTTAATTTTTGAATCAGAAGGCCATGGTGTACGCAGTCAAATGCTTTGCTGAAGTCGCAAAAATTTGCAAATAAAAATTCTCCATCTTCAAATAAATTGAGTGTTTTGTTAATGAACTCTAGTATTGTCTTAGTGTTGTTCTTATTTTTACTTTCCTATACTTCTACTGAAGTAAGGAAAGTTACGATTTCATGCAAATTTTGGAATTTCACATTTTGACGGAAATACGCGTTTTGAAGTCCAAGGAACCCAAAAAAGTGGTTTTTAAAAAATGTCTGTCTGTGGGTGGGTGGCTGCGTTCGTTTCCCTATATCTCCGGCACCCCTTGACCGATTTTTATAAGATTTGGTGAGTGGAAGTTTTTTAGTTGCAGGGAGTTCTTTGTAAGGTTGTTAATCGAATCCGGAACCGACAACGAAAATTAGACCTGTTTTTTGGTATAGATTTTTTTATAAACACTGTTTTGAAATTTTGAATATATAGCGTTGTAGTGTATCTAAAGATAAATCAATAGTTATTTATTGTACAAGATGCTAAAATTGCACTTTATCTTCGAGAGCGATTTTAGCGTCGAGGCGTGAGCCGAGACGCTAATAAGCATCGAGAAGACAATGAAATTTTATCGTCGTGTGGAATACAACATTTCTTTCTATAGCAATTGTTAAAGACCAAAAAATGAAGAAAAATCAATGATAAATTTAATTTAAAAGTGTCAGGAAAAAAACAGTTTCACGAAAAAATGAGTAGGTGGCTTTAATAACTTTTTGGTTGCTATAGAGTTTCTAGTGCGTAGAAAAAAAAATAAAATACTTTATCTATCCTTGCTGTTAAAGTACTACTTTATCTACCCTTGATGGTAAAGTTTTAACTTTAATGCCCGATTACTCAAAAACAAAATATCCAATCAACACAAATTATCCTATTATTTAATAGCACTTGATAAGCATAATTCAGTGATGCAAAAATATTTTGGAAAATATGAAAATTGTGAATATATATGAAAAAATTTCCTCAAAAACTGCCCACACAATGTTTTTTAAACTTTCTGAGCCGATAGAGCTTACAATGAACTACCAAATTTGTTGTCTACTAATTTCTCAAATTTTACTCTGACGCCCTCTAGAAATTTTTGAAAATTTTGAAACTGATTAATTCTTTATTCCTAAACGCAAACGCCAATCGTTATAAACTTTTATCAGTTCGAATAGACTATTTAAAGTACTTTGTTAGGATCAGAGAGAATTTTCAACTATTTTGAAAATTAAGGAAAAAAAATACTGTTTAATATCAACAACGTGTTTTCCGCCAATTACGAAATTCTAACTACGCCTATCAATTAGCTCTAATAAAAATAAATATTTTTCATTCTTTGCAAATTTTTGATAACTGTTATAACTATTCTCGTGAGCGCGCGCGCAGCCCGTAAGTAACCAACGTCTTGAGTCTGCAGCGGTCTTGTACCGGATGGAGATGTAAATTTCCATCACTTCTTGACGCGAGAATATTTAAAACGTAAAAAGTATGGTAAAGTACCAGCAACCCGTTTCGCCCATTTGTTGGTTTTGTTTATCGGACAAGTATTAAGACGGCAATTAATCATGACAGGTAGCGGAGCGTCTCCATTTTGTTTCCGCCATATTTTTTTAAAAGTTGAGATTTATAACGTCCAGCCAACTGAAAAAGTATCTCTTATGGACATAATTATCAATCGCAAGTGGTTGTTCACTATTAACAAACCGAGCAAGCGAAAACCTATTTCAGGCCCGACTCTTCACTGATGTTGATGATTAAGCAAGAAAATTGCATGAAGATTTAACATTTACCATTATACGTTTTAACCTTTTCCACAAGCACGGATCCAGGTAAAGTACAAAGAGCCTGCACTAAAAGGTTCTTTTGTGTACTGGGTATTGTTACGTACCGCTTGAGCCTTTAAAACTGACTAGTCGTCAAAAAGTTGTATGGTGCAGAAAGTCTGGGAGGAAGGAGGGTTCTTTAAAACGCGTGTATTTTTTATTGTCTTTTAATAATTTATAAAACAAGAGCGTTCTACTTATTTTACTGCAAAACGAAGAGTTTTATGCAAAAAACCCCTTCTGTAAAAGGTATTGGCTGATTTAAGAGTATGTTTATTGCTTTACAGTTTTTACAAACGAATGAGCTGTTTAGTAGCAAATTAAATAAATGTAAAAAGGGAGCGCGCAGCTGCTCCACAGATTCCCGCATGCATGATAGCTAGAGTTGGGCAAATATGCTGTAAAGATAGTGCATATATGCACCAACATATGTCGCATAAAACCGTCAATATATGCACTAAAATATGCCGCATAAAACCTTCAATATATGCAAGAATATGCAGTAACCTTTTGCGATATGCACGAAAAAAAATTAGTTTGTTTATTTAGTGCCTAATATGAAAATCTGATGTTTATTTGAATCTGCAGTTTTATACTAGTAATTATTATATGAGTTAAAGCACGTTTTGCATCAAATGTAATTTTTCGTTGAAAGAAAAAGATAAATACAATTAATATTTTCATTATTTTTAGTTACAAACACTCAACATTCAAAAAATCAAAAGGGCTTACATAATATAGAAACGCATTATTATTTTCAGTTAAAACTGCATTTTTTATTTGCATATACAAAAATACAGGTAGAAGTAAAATCAATAAATAACACAACCTATTTATTACAATAAATTAGCATGTGCTTTTCAATGGTGTCAAAGAGAAAATTTTGCCGCTTATCTTCCAATATATTTTTGTAGCTGGAAAAACTTCTTTCTACATCACAAGAAGTTACTGGACAATATTTAAATAAATGTGAATTTTTAACTGCAAAACATTCGTCATTGTGGCCATTGCTTAAGAAATTTCCATTTAAAATATTTTTTATGGAATTCAGAGTTGAAAGTCCGCTGTTTTTCTGAATTAAATCGTCCATTTTGCTGCCAACTTTTTTGCATATTTTATTTTTATTTTTATTCAAAATTGAATGAAATTTTTCGATTAATTCTAAAGATTCGGCGAGAAGCAGGTTTTGTGTTTCTAATTTATTAATGATGCTAGGAATTTCCGAAAAATGAGCCTTTATGTAGGACAACTGAGGTTGCAATTCCGGACACTTTAAAATATCTTGACAATCTGCTATAGACTGAGCAGAAGTTGAATCAAAGGTGTTAACAACATTTTTAAATTCACTGTAATTTTCACAATAAAATAGAGCGGCTTCTATCCACGTTCCCCACCTGGTGGGAATTGGTTGTGGAGGTAAGGGCACATCTTTAAGCAAGTCTTTGTAAACTTCGACGCGAAGTGGTGATTATAAAAATACCTTTTTTCCGTTATTAATTAATTTATTGACTAAAGGAAACTCAGTTCTAACCACTTCGGCCACCTTATTCATCGCATGGGCCAAACAAGTTACATGAATTAAATTTGGGAAAAAGATTTTTAAATTTTGACCTGCTTTTACCATGTATGCGGCACCATCAGTCACCACGTATAAAATCCTTTCTGGTGGTATTTGATTTGGCAAATAAAGTAACGAAAGGGTTTCATTGACAAAACGTGAAATTGTCAAATTGTTGGTATTTTCTAGTTGTTTAACAGCAATTAAATAACTGGAAGAAGGACTGCTGTTTAAAACACCTACAATAAAACTCGCTATATATCTTCCTTTAAGCATCGGTGGTTTCGTCAACACTAAACCAAATACAATTATTCGAAACAACGTTTCTTATTTTTTGAAGATATTCTTCGTATAATTTTGGAATGCACGTTCTGGAAGCTGTTCTCCGGGAAACGACGTTTTGTTTTGTACATTTGTCTAAGAAATTTTTAAATTCGGGAACGTCCATGTGATTTAATGGAATGTTGCATAAAACCATCATTCTACACAAATCGTCGTTGAAATTGTTGACATTCTTATTTAAGCAGTTCAGCAATAATTGTTGTTTTGGCTCGTTTGTATTATTTTTTCTTTTTTGATGCGGACCGGTGGCTACGTGCTGCTCAAGTTGAAACTTTTTATTAACGTTTATCTGTAAAAACAATATTTAAGTACAATTTACTACAGCTTACACAAAGGAAAATAATTGAATGTGCCATGTGGCCTGTGCCATATCCTTTGCAATATCACAAAAAAAAACTTTCTAATTTTATTCTTAAATTGTTTGCTTAATTACAAAATAAAATAACAAATTAGTATTAAATTTTTAACTCGCTGTTTTGGCTTGTTTGAAGTTTTTTAACTTTAATCAGAGTAAACAGTTTTTTTTAATTCAAAATTAAAATAAACGGATAAATACCTCTTTTTCACAGATGACGCACAACACAACACTTCCATCGTATTTAAAACATGTATACGGCTTCAACCACTTCTTAATTAAATCGTTTTTTGAACTAGCAACTTTAGGCATTTTCAGGGTATAAACTGGACAATTGCACTTTACAGCTCTCTGTCAAGGCAACAAATGAACTAGTCAAGCGCTAAAATTATAAATAACTATTTCTAAGAATAAGTATATGAAAAATTTCCAAATATTATTTTCAAAGAAATTTGTACCTAAGGAATAAGACCTACCCAAATAATACAACCTTTGTCAGTTAATCCTTTATTTCCTTTACCCCTACTTGGAAATTTAGAAAGTGCAAGTCTAGGGTTCATGTGGTTTCACTAGAAGAAATTGTGCAATTTCTTCTAAGAACTAGGAATATTTTATTTGCTAATTTATTTGAATTTTATTTTTTTTGCTAGAATATGTATTTTCATGCCATTAAAAGCTAAAATATGCACTAATATATGCCGTATGCCGTAAAGTTGTAATATATGCCAAATATGCAAAATAAAATTACTTTTTATGACTCTAAACATCACGAAACGTGTATATACGAAAAATTAACATTTTATGATCAATAGGAATAAAGATGCAAATATGCATTTGCCCAACTCTAATGATAGCCCTGTGCACCTCTATATTACGCCGCTAATCCACACCCTATAATCGAACACTGTATTAGACGTTCAACATATTTATAATAATAGTAGTCTCTAATCAGCTACCGGGCATAGCACCCCTCCCGCGGGATTCCATCGTTGTCTGTTTTTTGATTTCGCCAGCCTTTGTTTTATGCCGCTTTTTATATTTCATCTACCCATCTTTTTTTCGGCCTCCCTCTGTTTCATTAAACTAAGCCTGGTATTCATTCTGTTGTCCAATCTGGCGAGATGATCGATAACTTTTTATTAACAAATACCGGAATAAAACACAATTTGGTTATACAGGGTCGCATATTTTGAGGTTAAAAAAATTTTTTTTTGAAACATGATTTTTGAGCGCGGCCGCCATCTTGAATTCTTTTAAATGGCAACATGGGCTTTGTGATACATCATTAGAAAGCTTATTTTTTTGTCTTTCTTACTACCTTAATCATGTATGGTGTTAAAGTAGAAAATAATGCAGAAAAATTAGAAAAACCTTTGCCATATTTCACGAAATTAAGGTTTATTTGTCACGTAATACAATAGTTGTAAGGAAACAAACCATATGTACTGTGTTTTTTGTCACTTATTAAACCCCTGCTGATTGTTTTTTGTTTATTTTTGACGTTTCGTTATTGCAAAGGTACCTAGATTTAAAGTGCAATACATTAGCCAGCCACGCATACGGCCGTTATTTTAACCTCAAAATATGCGAAATAATTTCAAATGGAAGCCTTCCAATTTTCATATCTATATCTCAAACCGTTTTAGCAGGAGAGCTTTGGTTCCATCTTTAATAGCGACCCGGTATAACACTTTCAAATGAATAATTGTTTTTAAATAAGGAGATTGATTACTATTTCAGGAAATAAAACTTGATTCTTTGAACCCACGGTTTTGAACTGATGACTGGAATTGAAAATTCCTAAAATGGTTAGAAGAAGCAACAGCCAATTATAAAATTATTATACCGTCTGTCTATAAAGTAACCCCCCCCCTCTAACTAACTTTTGAACGACTTGATATTTTACCACAACATTTGGTGTGCTTTAATGGGAAATGAAATACTATTTTTTAGCCAAAAATTAAATTTTGTATCATTTAAAATGGCGACTGGGCGCCATTTTGAATTTTTTTAAATAGAAATCTTCTATTTATCGACTTCCAACAGGCCTTCGATAAAATAAACAGAGCAGAACTAATAAAGACAATGAGAGAAGATACGAGAACATGTGTCAGAACAAAAGAAGGAAACACGAACTCCTTCAAAATAAACACAGAAGTAAGGCAAGGCAACGTTGTTTTACATCATCCTAGAAAACGTAATGAGAAGCATAGAATATAAAGGTACAATCATAAATAAAGAGATGCAAGTACTCGCCTATGCCGATGACGTTGTCATAATCTCAAGAAAGCAGAAAAAGATAATTGAGACCTTTAAAATAATAGAAGCCAAGGCAAAAAAATAAACGAAGCAAAGACCAAATTCATGACATGTCAAAGGAAGCCAAAAGAGGAAAGCTGAAGATGGATAAATATACCTTTGAAACGGTAGACAAATTCGATTACTTAGGGATACATCTAAATAGGAATAATGAAAGGTATAGTGAAATAAAACAAAAAATACAGGCTGGTACTAGAGCATATTATGCAAACAAGAAATTGTTAAAAGACAAACAAATTAGAATAAAAACAAAAATTAATATATAAAGGCCTAATAAGGCCAGTAGTAACTTACGCAGCAGAAACGATGTGTTTCACATATAAAGAAGCAGAAGAACTAAGGATATTTGAACGAAAAATATTAAGAACAATACTTGGCCCAATAAGAAATGAAGGAGAGATCAAAGCTAGGATGAATCAAGAGATATTAAAAGACACTAATGGAGAAGACATTGTGAGATTCAGAAAAGCACAACGTATCAGATGACTGGGTCATGTAATAAGTAGTGGTGAAAGTATGACGAAAGCAATTATGCAGTGGGAACCCTGTGAAGCACGAGGAAGAGGAAGGCCAAGGACAAGGTGGTATAATGAAGTAATGAAAGACCTACAAACAATGGAAATCGCAACATGGAAGAAGAAAGTAATGGACAGAAAAGCATGGAGACAATTAGTAAACAAAGCAAAGGAACATGGCAAGCTGTAAACAAAGTTAGTAGTGACAAATTTATTGATTTTTCGCATATTATTCTTGACCACGACGTGATGAACACTGTTCTTGTTGTTCAATCAGCCGGATTCAGCTTACTATGCTGCCATGCAAGACACTCTCACCGCATAGTCCACCGTGTAGGACAATTCACAAGGCCAGTTACAGAAGAATGAAACAGAATTCCCCAGGATGATCTAAGTAGGCTGATTCGTGGAATGCCTCGCAGTTACCAAGCAGTCATTGATTCCCGAAGAGGCCACACGTTATTAACTACTAAGTACCTAAAGTCGCCGTTAAAGGTTTTTTTTGTGTTCATACAAAGTTAATCTTCATTTTTATTTTAATATATTCCCTTCGGTTTCTGCTCCATAAACAAAATATTAAAGAAATTTTGCACTTCTCTTCTTGTTGAGTCTAAATAAAGGTTGGTGCTAAGGCTGGGAATATTTCTAGATATATCGATAATATCGACTAGCGATAATTTTAAAACAATTATCGATATATCGATCATTTTAAAACAATTATCGATATATAAATATAATATCGATAATGTCAATAATATCGATAACATTGACAATGTCGATAATATTGTTAATAACGATAATTTCCTAATACCTACATCGAAAATCGAAATATAATATTGACATTCAGAAAAAACTTAATACAAGAAATATTGTAGTTCTAAGACATACATTAAATTGATTATTGCAACAACTGAAACAAATCAACCCATATTGACTCGCAACTTAGAGGTTGTCTACTCTACTTCATACTGAATGGTTATCCTTTTTTCTATTAAAAGGGCTCTAATAGCTCTGCCTTTAGTTAAGATTAGGAGCAAAGTCAACGTCAACGTGAACAAATTCTCTTGTTATTACACGGTGTATACACAATTAAAAGAAATTACGAAAGAAATAAGTCGTGGTGATAATGCCATTTATAATATCGATATTTTGGATAATATATCGAAATTATTGATAACAATGTCAGTATCATCGTTAATATAGCGCTATTACCTTTATTATCAAATTATTGATACTATTGATATTATCGATACTAGCAATATTATCGATAATATCGATATTATCGATATAAATTTATTATTGATATTCGATATTAAATTTTGTATATCGCCCAGTTATAGTTGGTGCTAATAAACTAGGTTTGTTTTATACCGCACCCCTTCTACGTGAAAATGGCAAGCATCCAAAAAAGTGGTCCCCTAATTTTTTATCTTACCTAACGAGTTTTTATATTTGGTTGGACATATATTCTTAAAAAAATTAAAACAACAAAACAGTTAGGTATATATTTTTACTTACCCATGGAGTAAACGTTATCAAACACTTGATGCATTCTAATAATTCCATAGTATAACTCATCATAGCTACCAGGAGTAGGTAGGAAAGTAAATCCATAAGTAATAAAAAAAATGAAAATATTGATAACTTGAAGAGATGAGGGATGATAGGATTATCGATATAAATTTATTATCGATATTCGATATCAAATTTTGTATATCGCCCAGTTCTAGTTGGTGCTAATAAACTAGGTTTGTTTTATACCGAACCCCTTCTACGTAAAAATGGCAAAAGCATCCAAAAAAGTGGTCTCCTAATTTTTTTGTCTTTACCTCACGAGTTTTTATGTTTGGTTGGACATATATTCTTAAAAAAATTAAAGCAACAAAACAGTTAGGTATATATTTTTACTTACCCATGGAGTAAACGTTATCAAACACTTGATGCATTCTAATAATTTCATAGTATAACTCATCATAGCTACCAGGAGTAGGTAGGAAAGTATCTCCATAAGTAATAAATAAATTGAAAATATTGGTAACTTGAAGAGATAAGTCGAATATATTCATCTTCTTCGACAAATTGCTCTCATTTTGCACTAGAAAGCGCAAAAGAGTTATTAAAGCTGTCCACAGATCTTTCCATGGATAATTTATACGAATTCGGCACCTTTTTTGATAACATAAAATTCGGTGAATCACGCCAAGGCATAAAAGATAGAGCTCCATTGGTAGTTTTTTCATCATATGGCTCATTATAAATTCTACCAGCAAATCTGAAAATTAATTTTACATATATAATTGCAAATAAATTGTGTTGAGTGTTTTATAGATCAATTTTATTAGATAATTAAAATATCAGCAGAGGTTCCTTCAAAACGGCTTCCTTAACCAATGGAAAAAAAACTTTTATATTCTTCTGCCTACATTTAAAAATGCTTCTGGTACACAATGGATTACTATAAAAAACAAAAAAAATATGTGATGTTAATGCTCAAGTTACTTCACACTACTTGATGAGTATAACATTGAGCACTCCCTATATCAGTAATAGGATTGCAAACTGGCATGTTGCACAGAAGCCATCCATGCCACATACGGTTTGACATAGAAATAACTCCAACGCACACTGATGTAAGTAGGAATCCAGAACGGACAGATTGGATAGCCTATAAAGAGCACCTTCAGTCCGGTTTGGCAAACATTAACGCAAATATTAGAACGAAAGCAGACTTAGAACTAGCTGTAAACCAGTTAAGCAATGTAATTACAGCAGCTTAACAAGGTGTCCGGACACATAAACATGCGACACATAATCATAGGACATTTAATCACGGACAGTTAAACACGCCGAAAATTAATCACACAGACATTTAAATACTGAGGCACATAATCACATGGACATATAAACACACATTCTGTACGTAATCTGTACTTTCACTAAATATGATCTTTAACGTTAAGAATCTTAACTTAATTTATAAATTCCAGCTTTACTTCGTTGAAGTCCATATTTAATGATTATCTGTATATAAAATACTTAATTACTTTAACAATATTTATTTATTTTAACCTTATACGTATTTCGGCGTGTTTATATGCCATTGTCAAAGGTTATATTAGGAAGTAAACAGTTATAGTGTTGTTATAGCAATAGAACTTGGTGACTTGATCTCGGTAATCGTCTGCAGATGACTTGATTTCTTATTCCAAAATGTCCAATAGAGGAGAATTTAAGAGATCAATTTGCTCATTCAATAACGGTACAGTTTTTAAATGATTGTGCATTTCAAAAGCTTGTAGTATATCTAATTTACAAAAGCGTAAACATTTTATGGTGTTATTAGATGTCACTGAATGATTGTGTTCTAGTAAGTGTTAAGCGTAATTGGATTTATGTGAGTGTTTGTATTTGTAACAACGTACGTGTTCTTTATACCTAATATCAAAATTTCTAATTGTCTGATTTATACAAACCGAATTACCATGCAAACAATTTAATTTGTAAATGCCTGATTTTAGCAAATCGTCTGTTTTTGATTTTGCATTAAACAAAGTGTTTAAGTTGTTTCTAGAAACTAGATTGCAATAAAGCTTCATTTGCCATATTTTTTTAAATATTTTAGTTTTACTGCAGTCATATAAAAATTCAAACACAATGTGTTTATACGTGAGTGTGTTAATATGTCCATGTGATTATGTGCCTCAGTGTTTAAATGCCGTGTTTAAATGTCCGTGTGATTAATTGTCGGCGTATTTAACTGTCTGTGATTAAATGTCCTATGATTATGTGTCCTATAACCGCTTAACAAAACTGCTGTCTTCTAAAAGACAACGCGGAAAGTTGGAATGTTCCCTGGTATAATAAAGCCTTTTCCCAATACAGAGCTAAAACGAGGAAACTGTTTAACAAAGCCAAGTCTACTGGCGAATAGACAGCATATAAATCTGCACTAACAGAATACAATAAAGAATTAAGGAAGACAAAAAGGAGCTCCTGGAGAAACTTTTGTCAGGAACTGTCTGAACTGCCAGCTGCCGCACGACTCCATAAAACTCTATCAAAAGGCCACCCAAATGAAATCGGCTCTTTAGTTAAACTAAATGGCCAATATACAAAAGATTGAAAGAAAATGGCCAATGAAGTGGATACAGAAAATACACAGGCTAGGGGCATGACAATCAGACCCAACAAAGAAGCCTGGAATATTTCCACAAAAATCTTTACATCGCAGAAAATAAAATGGGCAATCAAAATGTTTAAGCCCTGGAGGTGATGGGATATTTCTTGTCCTACTACAAGGAGGAATTGAACTATTAACACCATTGTTAATAAAAATATTTAGGGCAAGTCTTGCCCTAGGATATATAGCTAAAAGACGGAGAGCAGTAAAAGTTGTTTTCATCCCAAAGGCAGGAAGGCGACGCAGTGAACAGCCTAAGTCCTTTAGAGCAATCAGTCTTACCTCCTTTCTCCTTAAGACAATGGGGAAGGTAGTAGACAACCACATTAGGTATGGTGTTCTACAAAATTATCCTCTACACCACAACCAATTCGCATTTCAACAGGGAAAATCCACAATTGATGCCTTACATTGGTTGATAAGTAATATTGAAAGGGCAATAATCAACGACAAGAAAACTTTCCTGTGTATATTTATAGACGTTGAAACAGCCTTCGATAATATCTCCGACGAATCTATACAAAAAGCAGCAACAAAACATGGCATTGAGGCACCCACAGTAGGCTGGATCAAAGCCATGCTGCAAAGTAGAAGAAGCCATGCTGCAAAGTAGAAGAAGCCTAGCTGGAACAGCACAGTAAGTAATATCCTGCAAGAAAGAGGAGTACAATAAACAGAAGCAGTACAAATGGCCAAAACAGGAAGATATGAAGACACTTCACCTGACCACGGACAATGCTAAAGTCTCCTCGAGACCAGTAAATGGTATTTAGAGGATCTGGATTAAGTAAGTAATGTATGTATATAGCTTTTCCTGGCCAAGTTGACCCATCAATAATTGCGCCACTTTCTTCCATTCTTGTTTGTTTTTGGCTTTTTTTTCCAGTCTCTTATTCCTAACTTAGTCACGTATTCCTTTATTGCCTCCCACCATCTAAATCTCCTTCTTGTTCCGTCCAAGCCTCAGTGCAGTACTGTTTTCGCAGTTCTTTCTTGCCCCAATCTTTCTACGTAGCCCAACCATCTTATCCTTTAGGCCTTGATTACACCTGCTATACTTGGGTTTCCATACAGTTGCCTAATCTCCTCGTTAGATCTTCGTTCTCATCCTTCTCTTGACTTTCTTCCTTCAAAAATTCTCCTCAATATTATTCTTTCCCACACCTCAAGTTTGTTTAAATCAGCATTGTTCGTTATCCATGTTTCACACGGATAAATTACCGTAGGCCTTATTACCGCTTTATACACTCTGATTTTTGTTCTTTGTGTTAGGCCGGGCTCAGACGACTGGTGTACTTGACAAGTACACCAATATTGGTATACTTGGCAAGTAACCCAGGTCACGATGGCCATTAACAAGTAAAGGCGCTCACACGACGTGTGCATTTTTGTTTTTAATACGCCAGTAAATTGACACAATGTTGGTGGGATGAATAGACGAGTATTGGCCAACATGGATAGCGGTCGTCCTGAAAATGATTGGTTCGTTTTCGTATAAATCCAGCAACTCTAACACGACTTCATTAGACCACTCCATTTCGATTTTTATTTATGAACAATAATAATCAAGAGAATTTTTAAAATACGGAACCTCTTTCATACGCTTATTATTACGGACTGAATAGTAGCGAAGCAAGGTGGCACAAATATGTACAACTCGTGTGAGCGCAATCACAAGTATAGACAAGTATGGACTTGTCAAGTGTACCAATAATTGTGAAGCCTTTGACTTGTGTCATTTTTACCGACAGAAGATGGGAAACTGACCAGCACTCACCAGCGACCAATAATTGTACAAGTAAACCGTTCAGACGACATGGCAAGTATACGCCAGTAACAAATATTGGCCAAGTACACCACTCGTCTGAGCCCGGCATTACTTCTTTCGATCGTAGTACCCCGTTCAGCATGCCCGTACATTTATCGCCTTTTGCTAGCCTTGCACTAATCTACTTACTACCGTCACAGTTTTTCGTTATTACCGCACCTAGAAACACTACACTTTTACTTTTTCGAACTCTGCTTCGCGGTTGTGCTTTAATCTTATTTTTATGCTATGTTCTTATTCCTCTCCTATATTTTTCGTTCTGCCCATTTCCATGTACTTTGCCTTCTGGTTGTTTATTGTTAGTCCCATTGCTCTGGCTGTGCTTTTTAATTTACTTACTATTCTTCCTAGTTTTTTCTTCGACCTTGCTAGTAATGTGATGTCGGCAGCATAGGCTAAACACTGATGGTTCTTGTTATATATTGTACTTTTCGTGTTAATTCAGCTTTCTCTTATTATTTTCCCAAGCACCAGTCCAAAGAGTATCATAGACAAGGGATCCCCTTGTCTTAGGCATTTTTTCACTGCAAACCCATTCGACACACACCCGTGCAGTCATATTTTATTTTCTGTGCCTTTTAAAGTCATTCTCACTATGTTTATTAGCTTCTCTGGTATACCCAAGTCTTGCATTGCTCTATATAGTTGCCTTCTGTTCACCGAGTCGTACGCCTGCTAATATCAGTTTGTGCTCGTATCAGTTGGCTTGTATCTGCCTGAGGGTGAAGATTTGGTCCATTTCTGACCTGTTACTTATAAAACTGCATTGGTACTCGCTTATTATTTTTTCAGAATATTCTGTCAGTTTTTCCTTTATTAACGTTGCCAATATTTTGTATGTGGTGTCCAATGAAGTTATCCCTTAGTGGTTTACGCATTGGGTCTTGTCTCCCTTTTTGCATATCGGGGTTAATATTGCTTTTTCCAGTTCTCCGGTACTTTTTTCGGCCACCCATTTTTTTGAAATAATTCAAATATTCTACTACATGCCTCCTCCCCTCCATATATGATATACTCTGCCCTTATTTCATTTTTACATTTTACTTGGACTCCTGTTTTTTTTCAATTGCTAGATTATTTACCAATCTCTTAGACTTCTCTTATATTTACTTCTACACCTAGCTCTTTTTTATGAGAGATTATATTTCTTCTTCCATTCTAGTTTTGGCTATCTTTTTTCCTTTTATTACCACGTTTTTCTTTTGTCCTGCTCTTGTCTTTCGAGCTTGCTTTCCAGAGACTCTCGTCTTTCGCATAACACTTATTTTTCTTTTCCCCGTTCAGCTTCTTTCTTGATTAATTCTTCTTTTATCGCCCTAATTTCTTCACCAAACTTCTTTATTTCATCGTTGTTCACTCTAATATCGCTTCTCGTACTTTTTATTTCCTTCTTTATGTCCTTCATTTCGTTGGATATAGTTCTATCATTTTATATAATTTTTCCACGCTGTCTTCGTTTTTGCTGCCTGTTGGAGCTGTTTTACACTTTACTGTAGGTGCCCCCTGGGTTATTTCACTTCTTTTAAAAGTTACTAGTTCCACTTGATGTTCTTCTTCCTTGTCTAGTTCTACTCTTTTGCTTTTGAAGTATAACTTGCTACTACTGACGTTGATGCAACTTCACACGGTTTATTGCTTTTCATAACCTTCCCGTACTTTCTTTTATTCACTACAAGCTTCTATGGGACTATATTTTGAAACCTTCACTATTATTCTGCACTTTACTAATCAAACAAGCTTCTATCACTCTCTTCCTGCTTTTATTTTGCTTTGAAACTACTAAAATTCAAACTTCAGATAACTGCCTGCTTATGTATCCCTCGAGCTATATATGCTTTAGTCCTACTGCAGCCATAGAATCGCTACTCAATTTAGTTCCACTCTACCTAGTAGTGAGAAAGGAGGCAAGAGATAGTGCCTACAAACTAGAAATCGGAAAAAACAAAATGCCGAGTTATGTTGGTCGACACAAAGAAATCCCCTAACAAATGAAAGAGGAGCCTGAGTTTAGCATGTAGGATATAATGAATCCAACTTATAATATCGAGCGTAAATTTACTATAACCCTCACAAAAAGAAATGAATGGCAATCAAGGCCCTCAAATCGAACAAGGTTCGATAGTCTGGTATACAGACGACTATAAAACAGAGAAAGGCGTATAGCCCAGTCAAATAGGGAAAATTAGAGGGAAATAACTGATAAACTTTTGAAACTTAGCAAATATGTTGATTCAGGAGTACTATTAAACATACTCAAAGTCCTGAACTCAATCTGTTGCGATCGAGCCGTCATCTAGGAAAAATGGCGCTCGGATTTAGTTTTTTGCTTGTGTCTCCCTAACCATTAGCGATATCGGAATTACGTTTTACATAAAAAAAACTTTTAAAATTCTGTACAAAAAAAGGTATATACATTTTCTAGTTAGGCTCAGCGCGCTGATCCACGGACCACGTGTAATCAGGGTAGCCAGAACTCACGATTATCATTGTTATCTCACGATCTCAGTTGTTTGTTCAATCTCACAATTTTAGATTTTCGATTGTGTAAAATGTAAAAAAAATATTCAAAAATACCGCATTTGAATATTAAAGAAATATTCCAAATATACCGCCATCGTCGTGGCCAGATATAAGTGAGAGCACGTACTGGACACGGACTTAGAAGTTAATTGCAATAATACCTACTGCACACTGCGTGTAATATTGCAGTTTGGTTCGGAATGTCGATCGATACAGACGCGTTTACGTAGGACACACTGGCGAACGATGAAAAATGTTTTAATTGTGAGAATTATATTTCTGTTAGTGATAGTGTTATTATTAAATAGAAACGGGAAACTATGCAAACTGGACAGACTTGATTCTGTAACTGTGCACGTATTGTGTCGAAAGGAATACACTCAAACACACAGTATCAAAGCTGCAGTGAAAAGAAGATGGATAGCGAGAGAGCATCGATTGTCTCACCAAAAAAGCTGAGGTGTACTTCAAATTTTAATTTTCAAAAAGCGTGTTTCCACTGTGCCAAAATAACAGAAATAACTTTTATAAGAGAGAGAAATGTTGAAAATCGAGTTTCAGTGTACCACGTTCGAAGCCTGTCCACGAAAGACTAAGTATTACAAGCGGCTGATAAGAGAAATGACAAGCGGGGTTGCGAAGTAAGACAGCGTATACTAGGTGTTGCGGACTTAGTTGCAGTTGATGCAATATTTCACGTACGTTGTTCTATAAACTTTTGTAACAAACCACTAACAGGAAGAAAAGGTGCACCCCCACTCGTAGATGATGTCACGTCAGTTTTGGAGATGATTTTCAATTTCATTAAGAATAGCGATGATTGACAATTCTCATGGGCTGAATTAAAGAGCCTAATTGAAGGCTACCTTCCCACCGAAATAACAATTTAAACAAAGCTCAAGAGAAATACGGAGATAACCATCATTCTAAGTACGAATAAGAACAAAGATTGCATTGATTGCTTTCACAATATTGGCTATAAAATTTTAACAAATCATTGGTATGGACAGAAGAATGCCGATGAGCACCAGAAACGGCTTCGAATAATCGAAACTACTGCGGCGATTATTAAAGAGGACATTCGGGCACAGATTTACGACACTTCATCGTATCATCCAAGAACTAATCTAACTAAACTAATTTCGAAATTGTTCTTCAGTACTCATTAACACCACTTCCATTATCTTTAAGTCACATCGATGGATCCCTCCACAAAACATACAACTTTACCAGGTGCAATTCTTCCTTTAACTTTTAGGAAATTATCTCGTCATATTTTAAATAGAATTACTAAATTAAAATAACAACGTATCGATTTAGTTCTTGACAAGATAATATGTCCCTCAAATAAAGACATAGAAAGAGACAAAAGACCTAATTTACTGGAAAGGGATGCCAACTACATCACAACAGTTCCGAACAACGCAGACCGGCAGATTTTATAAAAGCTCTTAGAAATGATAATTTAAAGTTTCCATAATACAGTACGTAACAGAAGAGTGGACCTCAGATAATTATGCACATATTCTAAGCAATACAAAATTATATGTTAATTACAATGACATTTGCTTCAAATTTTATGTTAAGGAAACTCTACTAGGGAGAGTTTTGGATAAAAGTTAGTGAGGGTAATTGACCTAACTTTGCCCCACGAATTTATAATTAATATTTTTACAATACCATGATCGGTACCTTCGCTGATGATACAGCTATCCTTGCAAGCCACGAAAATCCTGAAACTGCTACTTCTTACCTACAAGACCATTTGAACATAATACAAAACTGGACCAACAAATGGAAAATTAAAATCAATGAAACAAAATCGACACAAGCAACTTTCACCCTAAGAAAAGGTCAATGTCCTCCAGTCACTATCAACGACGCCCTCATCACACAATCTTCTTCAGTGAGATATCTAGGGCTACACCTAGACTAAAAACTTACCTGGAGGGAGCACATAATAAAAAACAGAAAGCAGATAGATCTTAGATTCAAGGACTTACACTGGCTACTCGGAAGAAGATCACACCTACCACTCGAACACAAAATTCTACTATATAAAGTAATAATAATACCAATATGGACGTACGGTATTGAGTTGTGGGGTTGTGCCAGCAAATCAAATATTTCCATACTCCAAAGATCCCAATCCAAAATTCTACGTGAACTAACAAACGCTCCCTGGTATGTGTCCAATCGAACGCTACATGACGACCTTTTCATTTCATTCATCACTGAGGTCATACAAGAAAGAAGCAACAAACATCACAACACACAGCAATCCCCTTATACGTCCACTTTTACATCCCCAAGGCAACAGAAGACTGAAGCGTCATTGACCAAACGACATCAGATGAAAAAACAAGAGGACTCCTCACTGGAAGAGGCCTCATCCTGACATATAAGGATTTTTAGTTTAAGGTCCTATGTTAGCACATTAGCCTATAGAATAACTTAATCTGATTGCTAATTAATGTACAAATAAAAAAAATAAAATAATATTTTTACAAATTTTTCAAGCACCCTTTTGATACCTAGATTTTACTTCACCTAACATAGTTTTCAATATTGACAGTTGTAGTTTTAATATGTTTGCTGCGGGACAAGTCTTTTTGACAATTGTACTGACCCTGATTGCGCGACATTTGGGCGACGCCGTTTGGGTGCCGCTGTTTGATTGCCGCATATCTGGTTTTTTATTACTACAAACACGGCGGTCGCCCAAAAGTCCATCGCCCAAACGGCGTCGCCGAAAGTCCAGCGCCCAAACGGCATCACCCTAAAGGCCTGCTCTGTAAATTTATGTACATGCCTTACTGCTACTGCGTTTGCTAATGATAAATCAGATATGGTTAGATCCAGGTGAGTCCTATGACTAGCAGAGTTTTTTAGCTTTAAAATATGAGCCATATGTGCCACCTACTGCAAACAACATGAAAATTCATTCTGTATGAGGTACGGGGTCACTACATATGTACCTGCAACAGTGTGCCTGAATGCACTAATTTCAACATTTAGTAGGTTCATAATTTATATTAATTCAATTATTGTTTGAAATGCATCACCTGCATTTCATTGCAAAGTAAAATGAACATATTGTTGGGGCGCCCACAAAAAACAAATTTCTGTTACTTAAATCCTAAATATCCTATAATTGGGTTTTGATAATTTATATTTAACATGAATAATTATAATCAGTCAGTTTCAATAAATTAGGGTAATGTCTACCATAAAAAAATGTAATTGAAATGTTTCCGTTCCTTGTAGCAGTACGAGATAGGCTAACCCCATACCGAAAATACACGATGTTACAAGGTTCTTACACAACAGTATGCTATAACTAATTTGCAAGTGTAATACTTGGCCGTGCACTACTGGAATATTCGGTATGGGGTCAAAATAATCTGTCCTGCAAAAACTACGTCATCACGTCGTTACCAATTCAGCACATTTATAATTTTTTTTTTATAAATGCTTTCTAAAATATATTACTCTTACTTAAGAGGCAGGGAATTTAACAAAGAACGGTTTTGTTTCACACAGCAACTTCCTAGTTTGCGTTCTTCAATAATAGTTCCACAGCATATGCATGTATTAAAAAAGCGAAAATTACCATATATGTTGTGAAAACCTCTTACAATACAAGTTTAAAATAAAAATCTGTTCTCTTAGAATATACAGTCATACACGAGAAAGCCAAATAACAAGTTAATAAGTTATAATTCTGCCCACTTACTGGTAAATTTAAGCAAAAACTCACCTAAAAGTGTAGAAGCTAGAGGTTGAGAACATGTAGTACGGTCTGCAAATGGTTTACGATGGCGCATAGGCAACCTATGCAAGTGTACTTTGAATGTAAGGCTCACATCATGCATGATGGAATTAGCATACTGATCTTCAGAGATGCAGCTCAAAATCAAAAAACACAACTTTACAGTGTTGCTACCAGCGTCCGTTTTGGTGTCTTGCATTACTATGGAACTAAATAAATGAACAATAGTAAATGTATATGTTACACCACAATATTAAATCTATTAATTAAAATTTTATAGCAACAGTAAATTAAATAACTAAAAGAATAAAAAACAGTAATAACTAATAAATTTAGTAGAGTTATTTGACTGTTAATACTGCTGCACTGTACAGTAATCCTTGCCTTGGGCTGCTTACCACAGTTCAGGAATCGATCTGATTTTCATATACCGCCTGTCTATAAAGTAATCCCCCATTTGGGGTGCTTTGATGGGAAATTAAATACTATTTTTTAGCCACTAATAAAATTTTGTATCATTTAAAATGGCGGCTAAGCGCCATTTTGAATTTTTTTTTAATAGAAAGGGGGGTCGATTAATACCTCATTTGAAAGGGCTTTTAGTTCTGCGTCTGATCCTAGAGTTTCAAAGAAAAATATTTAGCCATAACAAAATGGCGGATTTTAAACAAATAGACTCACTCAACTCAAAATTGTTTTGATTATTTTATTCAGTAGTCCACTTTTTCATTTGCAGGACAAAATTTTCCCAAAATTATCTCAGGTGGCTGGAAATACTATTGAAAACGTTATGTTCCAACAAGACGGTGCGCCGCCTCATTATTATAAGCCTGTTTCTGACTTTCTCAACAGACATTTTCTTTGAAGATGGATTGGTAGGCGGCGGCCTGTAGAATAGCCGGCTCGCTCCCCAGATTTAACCCCCTTTTTTTCTATAGGGATATCTGAAATTGAAAGTATACAGAAGCCGTCCAGAAACAATTGAAGAGCTGGAGCAACGCATTACAGAAGTTTGCAGAAATATCACTCCAGAAACTTATGAAAATGTAAGGCAGAAATTTCATAACCGACTTTTTATGTGCCAAGAAGTGAATGGTAAACATTTCGAACACTTAATTTAATTTCTTTTTGCTTTAATTCTTAGTTTTTTCAAATAGACTTCTTTATCTTCAAACATTGTCATTTTGTTACGGCTAAATATTTTTTTTAATTTCTAGGATCAGGCGCAGAACTAAAAGACGTTTCAAATGAGGTGTCACTCGACCCCCCTTTCCATTTAAAAAAAATTCAGAATGGCGCTTAGCCGCCATTTTTAATGATACAAAATTTAATTATGGGCTAAAAAATAGTATTTAATTTCCCATTACAGCACACCAAATTTTGTAGAAAAATATCAAGTCGTTCAAAAGTTAGTTGGGGGGGGGGGGGGGGTTACTTTATATTATAGACTTTATAGGCTTGTAGACTTCAATCTAAAGTGACGATTGTTATCAATTTAGCTTACACTTTCAGATTTTTCTCTTTCACTTTTTAACAACTGTATGCTTAGATATGAAATCTGTGCATCGTATGTCAAGAACCTTTTCTTGTCTGATACAAGGCATATCCACAAACTAAATTCCGATCGTGGATATGTTTTGATCAAATGGCGCGATTGAGACAAATCTGACCAGGAAAGCTTCATTCCTAAATAAGAAGGCCCTGGAAGACAAATGATTCGTACGTCGTTAACGGTAGACTTGTTACGTTGTGTCAAAATGAACAAAGTTATACAAAATCCATTCAGTTGTGAGATACGGTCAGTGATTAAATTTTTGAATGCAAAAAATTTTCGGCCCGCAGAAACACTACAGAGACTGCGAATAGCCATAAAGAATAAAAGGCCAGGTCTTCTCAGTTCCGGAATTGTTTTGCTTCATGACAACGCACGACCACACACAGCCGCTCTCACACGACAACTCTTGGAAAATTTTAAATGGAAAATTTTTGATCATCCACCCTACAGTCCCGATCCTGCACCTAGTGATTTTCATCTCCTTCTTCACCGTAAGAAATTTTTAACAGGCCATTAATACAACACCGATAATGAACTAAAAACAGTTGTTAAAGATTGGATGAAAAAGTTGGACGCAAATTTCACAGATAGTGGTATACAAAAGCTTGTGCCACGCTACAGTAAATGTTTAAATTTAAATTTATGTTGAGAAGTAGTTTAAGATACATTTAAGCAAATATTAAAAATGCCTCGTATTAGGCGACAAAATATTTACATAGTGAAGAAAATCATATAGCAATATGCAGGCTAAGCAGTACTAAATTGTTTTTAAAAATCAAAACGTCAATGACTACCTATACACAGTGAGTAGTAATTTGGTGCGGGAAACTGTATTGGCACTAAATACTGTTTTGTTCCAGGTTGTATACACTAACTTGGTAAATATAGAAAAACAAACCACTCGACCTACTTTGGTTCCCATTTGCTCCACATTTCGCGCATGCGCACTCAATTGCTGTAGTCATTAACCATTTTTATACAATATAAACTATTTAATTACTACTACAAGACGTAAAGGATACATTCTATGAAGATTTAGAAGAATTATATGAGAAAGTACCTAAATTCGATATAAAAATAATTATAAGAGATTGTACCGCAAAAGTAGGGCAGGAAAAAGGAAACAGGCCAACAGTGGGAAAATATAGTAGACACAAGATAACAAATGAAAATAGGCAGAGAATAATTAATTTTGGAATGGAGAAACAACTACAAATAAAAGCAACCTTCTTAAAACACTGAGAATTCATAAAGAAACATGGAAAAGCCCTGATAGAAGAACAAAGAATCAGCTAGACCATTTGCTAATCGAAATGAAACATAGTACATGTATAGAAAATGTAAAAAGTGCCAGAGGAGCAGAAATAGATTCAGACCATTATCTGGTGTAGGCAAAAATAAACCAAGAGATACCCTGGGAAAAGAAAATAGGAAGGAAACAGCAAAATAGATGGGATATAAGACCCCTACAGGAGCATCCAGATGTAAAAGAAGAATATAAGCATGGAGTAGAAAAAATACTAAAGCAAGAAAGAAGAAACGAAAGAGAAATGGAAGACACTAGAAACATTAGAACGAGTTGCAAAGAAATTGCTACCAAATAAAAAAGATAAGGAAAATATACGGTTCGATAAAGAATGTAAAGAAATAGCAGAGCAGCTAAACAAAGTAAAAATGAAAATGCTACAGGAAAAAAACGGAACAAAGTGAAGACCAATTTAAAGATAAAAAAAAGGAGGCAAAGAAAATATATAGAGAAAAAAAAATCAAGAAGATATGGTAACCGAGATAGAAAAAAACTACACGTAAGAACTTTTTATAAAAAAAATAGGAATAGCAAGGAAAAATTTCCAACCGAAAGTCGCGACAAAAACGGAGAAATAATTGGCGGTAAAGAAGAAATACTCGAAAGATGGAAAGAGCACTACCAAGAGATTATGGAGATGAGAGAAGAACATGACAATGAAATTAAAGAAGAAAAAGAGAATGAACAAAGTGAACAAGAAATACCTACACCGGAAGAATTTCTTAAAGTGATACAAAAGCTGAAAAACAACAAGACACCGGGAAATGACAAAGTACAAAGCGAACTAATAAAAGCTGGAGGACAACAACTAACCGACAGACTATACAACCTGATTTGTGAAGTATGGGTAAGGAAAACAATGCCAAGTGAATGGAGAGAGGCGGTAATCAACCCGATTTATAAAAAAGAGAATAGGTTCGAGTGCAACAATTATCGTCCAATATCAATTCTAAACGTAGCGTATAAGATCCTGGCTTCAATACTAAATAACAGAAAAAGAAATCAGAGAATACCAGTGTGGTTTCAGAAAGAACCGATCTGTAACGGATCAGCTGTTCACGATAAGACAATTACAGGAAAAAACAGGAAGAAAAGGAATAACGCTGCACATGCTTTTTATTGACTATAAGCAGGCTTACGATAGTTTAAAAAGGAATAGGCTATTTACGACAATGAAAAACCTGGAACTCCCAGAAGGAATAACGGATTTGGTTAAGATGACTTTAGAAGAAACCTGGAGCGAAGTCAAAGTAGGAGGAGAAAGCACCCAAAAATTTAAGACAACAAAAGGACTAAGACAAGGAGACCAGTTCTCCACAACTTTTTTAATATAGCCTTGGAAAGAGTGATGAGAAATAGCAGAACAAGTAGAAATAACAACATCAACAAACTCATATCAAATTATGGCATATGCGAATGACCTAATAATTATCTCCAGAACAAAAGAAGAACTTAAAAGCGTCTTTCAAAATATAGAAAAAGAAGCAACAACATACGGACTAGAGGTGAATGAAGAAAAAACGAAATATCTAATGACAACATCTAAGAGAGCCTTATCAGATTTTAAAGTGTATAGCATCAAGAATGAGAAACAGTACAATTTTGAACAAGTGAATAGTTATATTTATCTAGGTGCCGAAATTAACAGTGGAAATAATCCGTTTAGTGAAATTGAAAGAAGAATAACACTGGGTATAAAAAGTGCCGCGTCTTTAAATAAAGTGATAAGAAGTAAAAACATCTCGCGAACAGTGAAAATCAGAATATATAAGACAATAATACGACCGACAACGATATACGGGTGTGAAGTGTGAACCTTAAATCAACAATACACAAATAAACTTTTAATTTGGGAAAGGAAAACATTAAGACGGATTTTCGGAGGAATCAAAGAAGGAGAAGAATGGCGGAGAAGGACAAATGAAGAGGTGTATGAACTATATAAAGATCCGCCAATAACAAATATAGTAAAACAAGCGAGACTGCGATGGCTGGGTCATTTAGGAACAATGACAGAACAAAGAATCCCCAGAATGGTTTTCAGAGAAGCTGCAGAAGGAAGAAACAGACGAGGACGGCCTCAGAGAGAGTAGTTCCAAGATGTAAAAGAAGATTTAAACGAATTAAAAGTGAAGAACTGGGAAGAACTAGCTATCCGAAGAACAGAGTGGAAGAAAATTATTAATAAAGCCAAGGGCCTCAAAGGCCTCTCGTACTAATCGGAAAAGAAATCACAAATAAAAGGGAGGTTATAATAATTTATTTGTATTATACTAATATAAATTGCAGTAAACACTGCTAGAAAATAAAATGTAACTTGCATTTTTTACTTCTTCTGTCAGCCTACTACTATTTACACAGCATTTTTTTGCTGTTAATACAACCCTATTCCGAGGACCTACCAATTGAACCAAGTTTTTCAATTTAGAGTGTGTACACCGCACCTTGGTCTGAATTTGACTGTTTGGTCCCTGAACCAAATAGTTAGTACTCGCGGTGTATACGTAGTCAAAATGATATAGTTTTGAATAATAAATATTGCTTAATTTTTCTTGACCATTATTATTTTTTATTGTGTATAATATTCTTAGGCTTCAAGTTCTTTTATGTATTAACAATTAAAACTCCATGTCCAGGTGATACACTGAACAAGTTTATTATTATTGTTAATGAAAACTTACAAAATTGACTTTGCTGTAACGTTTCGAACTTCAAAAGTTCATTTTCAAACCAATTTTGTTACTAATACTGTGTGTTAAACCTACAAATATACAATATACCATTGACAATACATTCCTAATTATTTAACCATTATTTTTACTTATGTACATTGAATGAGTATCTGTATATAAAATACTTAATTACTTTAACAATATTTATTTATTTTAACCTTATACGTATTTCAGCATGTTTACATGCCATTGTCAAAGGCAAAGAAGTAATAGAGGTTAGGAAGGAAGGTTTCGAGTTAGTTGCACTTAAAGCACTGTGACGGATGTGACGTCACCGCCGCCATATTCAGACACTTTTGGTGATTCATTTGTGCCGGTGATGTTTACAAATTTTGTTATTAAATATGGTTAGTTGTATTTGCTGTGGTTGCTCGAGTACTAAAATTAACAAGCAGAAAGGAATAACTTTCCATAGATAAGTATTTTGACAAATGTAAATATAAATTTCAATTGACGTTTGAGGTTAAGACAGTGGCGGAGAGGTCAATATTTCTCTAACCCCAAATTTAGGTTTCCAAAGAATGCAGAAGTCGTCTAACCCATTTAATTTTGTTTAATGGGCAATAAAATACTTGTACTTTGTTTCCTTCTATAATAAATTGGCAACTAAAACAGCATACTCATGTTTTATAATTTGTTCGTTATGCCCTAAATATAATTTTCTGACGCAGCCACTGGTGACACTTCCGCTACGTCACAGTTTGGCAGCCATGTTCAGACACCTTTAAGGTCTACTGGCCAATGTGCATAAGCTCCTTCCTACCTCTATTACTTCTTTGGTCAAAGGTTATATGAAAAAGTAAACAGTTAGTGTTGTTACAGCAATAGAACTTGGTGACTTGATCTGCATTTTATGGTGTTATTAGATGTCATTGAATGATTTTGTTCTAGTAAGTGTTTAGCGTAATTGGATTTATGTGGGTGTTTGTATTTGTAACAATGTACGTGTTCTTTATACCTAACATCAAAATTTCTAATTGTCTATATACACCGAATTACAATGCGAACAATTTAATTTGTAAATGCCTGATTTTAGCAAATCGTCTGTTTTTGATTTTGCATTAAACAAAGTGTTTAAGATGTTTCTAGTTGTTTTAAAGCTTACATCATCATCATCATCATCATCATCTGTATATTTATTTGTTTTGTTTATAATATTAGCAATTTTTTCTGATTTGTCACCAAAATATGGGATCGAAGCATATTTAATTGTATCAAATGAAGTTAGGGTATTCGGATAATTTTTTGAATGGCTAATTTATAATCTTTTTCTTTAATTAATGGATTTAGGGACATATTAGTAGACTGGAAACCGGTGTCAGAAAGAATTATAAAAATCAGATTGAATGCGGACAACAACAAAAAGGTTACAATAACACAGTGCTATGCCCCAACAGAAGTAAGTGATTATGAAGTGAAATAACGCTTTTACAATATACTCCATAAAACCATAACAAATATAAACAAAAATGATGCATTAATTATGATGGGCGATTTCAACGCAAGGGTGGGCAGCAATAATGAAAATATAGAACATATAATGGGAAATCAAGAGATGGGAAATCACGGGCTGGGAAACCGAAACGAAAACGGCGAACTACTAATTGAGATATGTGGATTACATGAGATGCAAGTAGGAGGAACTCTATTCGCGCACAAAGACTGCCAAAAAGTTACGTGGACATCACCTGACCGTAAAACGGATAGCCAAATAGATTATATTTGCATAAGCAGAAAATGGAAGAGAGCTCTTTTAGATGTCAGAAGTAAAAGAGGAGCAAACGCTGATACAGGCCATCACCTTGTCATAGCAAAATTGTTTCAAATTTTAAAAATGTATAAAAACTAACCCAGGAATTAAAAATAAAGAATATGATATTGAACAGGCACACAAGAATACAGAAATTAAGCAAAATTTTATAGCAACCCTAACAAGAGAAACAGAAAAAATCGACTACAACAAATCAATAGAGGAAATATGGCAAAGATGTAAAGAAACGCTTGAAAAAGCAGTCCGCACAACAATAGGAACCAAAACAAACCGGCGCGCGGAGTGAGTGGATTAGCCAACCAACATGGGAAAAATCAAAAAAAGGAAATCTCTGAAGCAACAGGGGCTACAATCTACAGATGAAGAAAAGAAGAAAGAAATACAGAGGCAATATCAAAGAGCAAGCAGGGAAATGAAGAACAGTATTAAAAGAGATAAAGCAAACTGTGTAGAAAAATTGGCAGAAAAAGCACAAGCAGCAGCAAATATTGGCGACAGCAAGGCATTGTATAAAATAATAAATAAAATAGCGGGGAAAAATAGAAATATGGCGGAGGTACCAACGAAGAGCAAAGATGGGCAGATACTAACTACAGCACAGCAACAAGCCCAACGGTGGAAGGAGCACTTTGAAGAAATAATGAATATCAAGAACGATATGGTAGAGATACCAGAAGTTATAGACAGACAAGAACTACAAATAGATCTAAGTAGCCCAACAAGAGAAGAACTGAGTACAGCCATTCAACAGATGAAAAACGGAAAAAGTCCTGGTGCAGATCAAATAACGGGTAAGATGCTAAAGCTGGATATCCCATCCTCGGTAAACCCACTGCATCCAATAGTAGAAAAAATTTGGAGAGAAGAAACATTCCCGAACGACTGGAAAGAAGGCATGATAGTTAAAATCCCCAAGAAAGGAGACCTGCAAATATGTGGAAATTGGTGTGGAATAAGTCTGCTAAGCATAGTTAGTAAAATATTCTACAAAGTTATGCTAAATAGAATAATAGACGTTTTAGATAGAAATATACGCAAGGAACAAAGTGGATTTCGAAGGGGAAGATCTTGCATAGACAATATTAACACCTTGAGAATAATTATCGAACAATCAATGGAATACCAATCACCACTGCACATCTTATTCATAGATTACGAGAAAGCATTCGATTCTATACATCGAGAATGTATATGGATCGCATTAAAAAATAGAGGTTTGCCAGATAAACTGATACGTTTAATAAGAACAGGATATACGGAATACAAATGTAGAGTCTTGCACAAAGGAAAGCTGTCACAACCATTCCCAGCAGATACAGGAGTCCGACAAGGATGCATCCTGCCCCCTTTGCTATTTGTTATTATAATGGATGAAATTATGCGCAACACATGTAGGGGTAAAAGAAGAGGAATTACTTGGAACATGATTAATACTTTGGAAGACCTAGAATAAGCGGATGATGCATGCTTAATATCACATAATTTGCAGCAAATGCGCGAGAAACTACACGATCTACAAATCGAATCAAACAAGAAGGGCTTAAAAATGAATAAAATTAAAACAAAATTAACGAGTGTAAACGTACAAAACATAAATAACATACTATATGAAGGGGAATCCATAGAAAGGGTTAGCAGCTTCACATATTTGGGAAGTGTATTAGCACGTGTTGGTGGAACTACAAAGGATATCGAACAGTGGATAAACAAAGCTAGAGGGGCATTTTGTAGTATGTACAAGATCTGGCGTGCATATAATATTAATATAAATACAAAGTTAAAAATGTTTAATACAACAGTGATACCAGTTATGCTGTATGGCTCTGAATCTTGGTGTGTAACTAGTGAAATAAGAAGGAAACTACAAACTTTTGTGAATAGGTGTTTAAGGTACATACTAAAAATTTGGTGGCCGGAAATAATAACAAATGAGGAATTGAAGGCAAGGACGAGACAACAAGATATAAATGTGCAAATAAAACGCAGGAAATATGGATGGCTAGGGCATACACTATGAAAATGCAACGACGAACCGAGTAAGGAGTAAGAAGAAGGGACGACCGAGAACAACATGGCGCAGAACCATAACAGAGGAAACAAACATGACAATGGCAGAACTGAAGAGAATTGCAGAAGATAGACAAAGATGGAAGGAACTGATAAACACCCTATGTCCCACTGGGGAATAATGGGACTTATTATATTATTATTATTATTATTATCAATAAGTTTAGTATTATAACCATTACTGTATGCAATTTGTTTAATAATTGAAATTTCTCTATTATAATTAATTTCATCTAAAGGGACCGTCAAGTTCTATGTATCCGGGACCCCTATGCTGAGTATTCAAATTTATTAGTTGAATTAATTTTTGTTTAAATCTAAAAAGTTAATGGACTTATTTTGTTCAGTTTCTAGTGTAAATTTTATGTTTGGGTGCAAGCTGTTAATAAAAATTAAAAATTCATTAATTAAATCAAATGAACTATTAAAACATGCTAAAATGTCATCAACATAACGAAACCAAAATATAACTTTCTTAGATTGATTTGATTCGAATATTTGATCTTCTAGATTTTCCATAAATATGTTAGCTAAAAGAGGTGAAATTGGACTTCCCATGGGTAAACCATCTTTTTGGAAATAAATTTTATTATTAAAAGTAAAATAATTTTGATTAGTGCAAAGTTCAAATAATTGAATCAACTCAGTCCGTTTTATTAACTCAACATTTTTGTTAGTAAGAATATTATTTAACAAAGGAATACACTCTTGGGGAGGTATAACGAACTTAACTATGAACCTTAACAACTAGTTTCAGACACTTGATTTTTACCCAACTTAGTAATTTTTACCAGATGTATAGAATAAATGAACAAAATTTATATTAAGAATTATAATATATAAGAATTATAATAATAAATACTATAACGTATGATTACATATGATTAGGAAAATTTTTAGATAAAGAAAGCTATTGCTTTTAGGAAATTCATATTTATTGAAAAAATTATACAAATTGTTTGTCAACTAACCCTTCGGTCACTTCTATAACAATCGATGTTAATACTGTGTAACATCTCCTTTAGCTTTAATAACGGCAATTGTTCGGAGTGGCATTGTATTTAGTAGCTTTTTACACTCTTCATAGAAATCCAAATCTTAGTGATTTTTGGTTCAAGCTATCAACACCTCTTTGTGAATAGCTCCTTTAGCTTTAATTATAGCGTTTATTCGAGGTGGCATTGTATTTAGTAGCTTTTCACACTCTTCATAGAATTCCAAATCTCCGTGATTTTTTACTTCAAGCTATCAACAGCTTTCTAGGAATCACTCTGTAATTTTCTTTTCACATGATGTCCCAGAGATCCGAGATCCAGACTACCAAATGGCCAGTCAAGAACGTGGATTGAATTGTCCGTAGCCATTTTTTGCTCATTTTTGCCGTATAGCACGATGCACCACCCTGCTGGAAAGACCATTCACCATTGTCACTTAAAGTCTACTGATGGAATTACACTGTTTCTCAATATATCGATATATTTTTTGGCATTTACTGTGCCATTAATAAAATGTGAAGTACCAACACCTTATGCCGACATACAGCCCCAGACCATAACGCTAGCAGGAAAACTTTACTGTCTTTTTAAAACAGTTCGATTTCAAAATTTTCACAAATTCCTGGAGAGCGTCAGAATAAAATTTGGGAGATTAGTAGAAAACAAATTTGTAGTTCATTGCAAGTTCTATCGGTTCAGAAAGTTTTAAAAAAATGGTGTGGGCAGTTCTTGATCAGTAATTCTTTTAAAGTGTCTAAAATTTTGGAAAGCTAGTATATTTACAATTTTCATGTTTCCAAAAATATTTTTTTCTACGAACTATTTTAGAATATAAGCATTCTGATACAATTTTTAATTACGGAATAACTTACGTTCTACACTTCTTATAGAATATTTCATTCTAACACTGTTTATTTCATTCTAACACTGCACTGTTCTGAATAATAAAGGTTGCGTCTCTCGTCTATCAACTGTTTTTATGTTTTGTTGACAGTTACAAACAAAGCGTATTTTAGATAGGAAGCTTAAAATTTTCTTATTTTCTAAATTTAATGACCTAAATAATTTATAGTCGTAGAAAAAGTATAGTCTGTAACACTTTTGGAATTGCTATTTCGCACTCGTGGACCGTCCCCCTCGCCTTTCGGCTCGGTTGACAAACTTTCCACTTGTGCCATATTCAAAACTTTATACAGAATATACTATTCCATCACTTGATTATGCTTATGAAGGGCTATCTAATAATATGACAATTTGTATTGATTGGATATTTTATTTTTAAGTAATAGGGCACTAAAGTTAAAATTTTCAAAAATTCGTAGCGGCCTTTGTTTTAAAGATACAGCATTTGAAAAAAAAACATTTGATTTGTCTTTAGATGCACTACAATGCTACCTATTTAAATTTTAAAAAAGTGTTTGAAAAAAAAAACTATACCAAAAAAACAGGTCTAATTTTCGTTTCTGGTTCCGATTAGCGACCTTATAAAGAACTACTTGCAATTAAAAAACTTCTACACACCAAATGTTATAAAAATCAGTCGAGGGGTTCCAGAGATATAGGTAAACGAACGCAGCCACCCACAGACAGACATTTTTTTAGAACCATTTTTTTGGGTTCCTAGGACTCCAAAACGGGTATTTCCGTTAAACATCACTTGATTATACTTATTAAAGGCTATCAAATAATATGACAATTTTTATTGTCTTTAGATGCACTACAACGCTATGTATTAAAATTTAAGTGGGTACCTAATTGTTCAAAATTATTCTTTTTTGATTTTAATTAAGTTAACATTTATAAATTGAGCGTGGGAAGAAGTGATTGCTCTATCAATTAAACAATGTATAACACTTATCTTATGTTTAGTCAATGTGTGCGATTAAAAATTAATATGTCTTTGAAACCAAATGGTTTTCGTATATATCAGTTTGTAATAATGCACTTATATTCCGTATGTAAAATAATATCTAAGAAATTAATGATATTATTATATTTTTTATTTCTACAGTAAATTGTATCCGATTATGAAAGCTGTTAAATTTATCCAAGACGTAATGAATTTTATTATTCAGTATGCAACTTATGCAGTCATCTACATATCATTTGAAAAACGGTAATTTTATGTTTAAACTATTTATTTATTTATTGCAAATATAAAAGCATTTATTTGTTTTTGTTTCTAATTCTTCCATTACTAAATTTGCAACCACGGTCAGCAAAGGAGATCCCATAGCTGTTACGAAAATTTTGGGAATAAATTTGAATTTTGTTTTTGAAATAAGTGGAATTTAAAATAATTTGGTTGCATTTTAATTAATTAAAAAACTGTATAATTATTTTTGTAGAATTACGTTTTAAGGTAATATAACATAACCTCAATGTTCATAACACAAGCATATTAATAAAGTAATTACTACTTGCAGTTTTCATAGTAATTATAAAATAGATTTGGTATTGTCTAAGTTAGCTCAATAACTACGAGCCCCAACAACTGTAGGTTCGGACCACTCCTCTAACATGTAAAAGGTGTGAGCGTGGTCACTTGAAAGTGTCCCTAAATTTGAAGCCTGCTGAACCGGACAGAGATGATTACAGACGACTCAACCCTCTTGCTCGCTGTTATAGTAAGTAAAGCAGAGAGAAAACAAAATATTATTATTTACTAATAAATTACACGCTATTAAGGTTCACATATTTAAGTAGTTGTATTTTACGTATTACTGTTAAGTGTGATTGTAACTGAAAGTACCCAGGTAAAACGTTTAGAAGCAATAAAACGGATTGTGTTGTAGTTGTAATTTTACTTTCCCATGGTACCACTGAAGTACAGAAAGTTATGATTTGATGCAAATTTTCGAATTTCAGATTTTAACGGAAATACGCATTTTGGGGTCCAAGGAACCCAAAAAAGTGTTTTTTTTTTAAATGTCTGTCGATCGGTGCGTTCGTTTATCTACATCTCTGAAACCCCTTGACTAATTTTTATGAGAGTTGGTGTGTGGAAGTTTTTTATTTGCAGGTAGTTCTTTGTAAGGTCGTTAATTGAAACCGGAAACGAAAATTAGACATTTTTTTGGTATAAATGTTTTTCTAAATACTTTTTTGAAATTTTAAATACATAGCTTTGTAGTGCATCTAAACACAAATCAAAACCAAATGCTGTATCTTCAAAATGAGGACCGCTAGGACTTTTTGAAAATTTTAACTTTTATGCCCTATTACTCAAAAATGAAACATACAATCAATACAAATTCTCATATTATTAGATAGCCCTTAATAAGTATAATCAAGTGCTGGAAAAATATTTTTGGAAATATGAAAATTGTTATGAAAATTTTAGACACTTTCAAAAAATTACTGATCCAAAACTGCTCCCACCACGTCCTTAAAACTTTCTGAGCCGATAGAGCTTCCAATAAACTACAAATTTGATTTTTACTAATCTCCCAAATTTTACTCTGACGCCTGCCCTCCAGGAATTTTTGAAAATTTTGAATTTGATTAATTTTTTATTAAGAGAAAAGCAAACACCAATCTTTATAAATTGTAAACAGTTTGACAGCCTATTTAAAAAAGTTTATTAGGATTAGCAAGAATTTTCAACCATATTAAAAATTAAAGGGAAAACGATACTTTTTAATTCCAACAACGCATTTTCGGAAAGTTACGTAATTTTAACTATGGCTATCAATTAGCTCTAGTTACAAATTTATTTTTAATTCTTTGCATATTTTTGATAACTCTTAAAATAAAACTTTTACAGCGATTTTCGCATCTAATCGGCTGTAAGTTGGGGTTGGTTACCGTGTTCATATGCAGCTAGCCGAAGTTATTATAGCACTATTCCTATACGGTATACTATATCGTGTTGCACAGGCTGTCGCAAGTTCAAATCACCGCTGGGGCGTTACTATCCTTTTAATTCTTTTCTTGCTTAGATATCGGCGCGCGAACGTTTAAAACGTAAAAAATATGGGAAAGTACTAGCACCTGTTTCGCCGATTTTTTAATTTGTACACAGACAATTTGGACTATTTGATTTGTATTTTAGTACAAACAACTTTGCAAATGTAACGTTTCCTTGTGAACAACATACAATAGACATAATTAGTGCAGGGATACATTTTTACATAGGCGGGCACGATCTTGGCACCAAACTACTTGGCCCTATAATTTCCTACTCGAACTCGGCACCATGGTGCGGATTAGGACCAAAGCATCCTTGCATTTTTTAATGTTACTTGTTCAGTACTGTACTGATAAGGTTAATAGCTATAGCTCAAAATTTTGGCCAATGAAAATCTTAGGATATTATTTGTCACAAATTGAAAGGGTAATTAGTATCAAGGGGTTGTTTTCCTATTTTCAAATCATTCAAAATAGTTACTAGTTATTTTCTAACTTTTGTGCTGATAAGTCGCAAATTAAAATGGAAGGTTGTATAATTGAGAGTTCATGGGAAAAGGAGCTTTTAATAGTTGAATCGGTGTCTTTTAAAAAAGCTAGTGTTAAAAAGTGGAGAAACATTTTGGCGATGTATTAAACAATCGTGCAATGCAAAAGTTTTTACTGTAGGTGACGAACATTTAATTACGAGAAGTGATTTACAGCATTGTCATGACAAAGACATTAAAAAGTTAAACCGCCAAATAATAAGCAGTGGCTCAAAAGGGAAAGCTACGGAAGAACCAGATTGTTTCGCATTCGATTTCGGCGAAACTCAACCAGAGGATAACAGCGTCATCACATTTTCTGACTATCTTGTGGACAATTATATTGGAGACGAAGCATCTTTTCCACCTGAATTATGGGCAGAGCACACCGCGAATTCCATCCGAACCTATTTTCTTTTATAGACAATGTTAAACAATTTCAAACTGAAACTTACATTAAACTTCAAAGTTTGAACGAAGAAGTTAGAATATGTGATCCTGCAGTGCGGAAAAGAATAGACTTAGTAAAAAGTAATATAGAACGTCTTAACTCACAGGAAATTTCACGTTTTCATTTTGTAAAATGTGTATCGCATATGTATTGCAACAATTAGATTTAGAAAAAATATACAAATACAAAAAAACTTTGTGTTTTGTCTTTGACTTGTGTGTCTAGTCCATTGAACTGCAGTATATATACTATATTACATACAGTTCAATTTGAAAAAGTTAAAAATCCACCCCAAGTTTTGTGCAGAAAGAGCTAATGTGTATTTCTTTATTTTATCTTATCTACGCTAATCGGTTTACCATCGGTGCCGATTTCGTGTGCCTGTTGCAGGGAGACCAAGAGGTCCCAGGATTAAGTTAATCTTTGGTGCCGAGTTCGTCTACGCCCTTTTATATTTTAATGAGAAGAAAGCACTATTATATTTATAATCAAGAATTCATTAACCAAAAAAAAAGGTAATTGCTGTAAACAAAAAATTCAAGGTACGTAAATAACACAGAGAAAAATGTTGGAAAATATAATAAAAAGGTTGTTGTCTATAAAGCTTTTACAGACTGTCCCAAGAAAACTCCAAAAAACAGATCCATAGCAGTATAAAGGTGGCTTTACAGTATCATGGTTTTCACTATGAAAAAACATAGGATTTAAGTTGTGACAAAACATGTAATTGGAAACACGAGATTTTAAAATTTAGGGTTTACATAGTAAAATAGAACGTATATTTAGTATGGGTCGTTTCGTATTAACGATGCAATTGACTATAAATATTGGTTTTATTAAAATACTGACTTTTGTGCTTTTTTGTTAGACAGGGTACAAAAATAAGAACTCAATAGCAACTGCAAGGACGTACTGGTATTTATTTTGAACTAAATTTAAACCGTTGTCGGTAAAGCAGTTCCCGCTCATTTAAAATGACATTTAACAAGATGCCATGTTGAAAAGCATATAACAACACTCATAGATAGCAAAATATGAGAAATAATACATGCAGAAAGTAAAGTCGGTGGCACTACACTCCAATGAGGAGTTTGGCCTATATGAACAGCAAAAAGATTATATAGGCTGTTACAGTATGAATACAAGCTTATATCACAGTATACTTATTCATACAGTAGCGAAAGCAAAGGTCATTTATGGTAATTATAGCACCAAGCGGCGAACAAGTTACACTAAAGTCTGACAGCTAACGGTAGTAGTGTTTCTCTGCTTTTTTGAACGTTATAATAACAATTTTCACGTTGTTTACCAGTGTTTTTATAAAAATTTGATGAGTGATATACCAATCTATTATGAAAGTCTCGAAAGGAAGCGCATGTTCCGCCGTGAACTGCAAAAACAACATAGGAATGAATCCTAACCTTAGTTTTTTTACATTTCCCAAAGATCCAAAAAGGTAATAAATTCTAATAAATATTAATTAATACATTAAAGTTTGACTTTCTCGTCGTTCTAGATCAAAACAGTGGGTTGTAAACTGTAGACGTGAAGATTTACGTGAAAAGGAGGTGGGATATTTGAATAAAAACTGCACTTTGTGTAAGCTGCATTTTGAAGATTCGCAGTTTATAAATGTTAATAAATCATATTACTGGCATTATCTTTGTATTATTTAAAAACCATTATATAATATAGCTCGTAATTTTTCTGTTTTACTTATTAAAAATATGGTAACAACAACGAACTGGATTGGAATTTAAAACCCGCCATAATTTAAACGATAGTTTAACTTGTCGACCGCTTGGAGCGCCACTAGTTACAGCTTACCAGGCGTTATATGGGCGCTTTCGCTACTGTGTAAATAAGTATACTGTGATTATACCTTATTCCATATGTTGATATCTGGTTTGTAGTTCTAGTTTTAATAAATAATCTAATAGTAGGCACGTCAGATGAAAAAAAAGTAAATTGCAATTTAGTTTGTGTTTGTAATTTGCTTGGATTTCATTTGTGTTTTAACTGCATATTAACTGAATATTCAGCGTTTGTCTATCTGCTGGTATTATTTCAGCCTAATACAGGAAAGATACAAGTGTAAAATAATACAGGTTAAGCAGAAAAATATTACTTTATGTTGTCAAGAACATAGTACCTAGCATGCATTTTTAAATTTGGCATATCTCCAAAATGACGGGCTGCCACTACCTTCCTTTAGTGCAAATAAAACTAATTTTCATAGACAGGAGAAACATATATTGTTACGTACCATATCTGTCAAATCAAGAAATGTTTAATTTTAGTACAGTCCAGGCAACAGAGGCCAAAAAAGGTGAACCAGAAAAGGTCGGGGAGTTTTGGAGATTTGTTTGTGCTTATTGACATACTCATTTTACCACCTTGTAGCTTTGCCGCTCGCGCCCCCACATTAGAAAACTATCGCCGAAAAACACCTTTCGCAATACGACGTTTCCAGTGCCTCCTAGAACAAAAATAGTTATCACCAAAAAGAAAGAGAATTAAATTCTCTACAAGTAATGTCTAATACATGATTTTCGTAAAATCAGTAGTTTAATAACTGAGTAAAGTATTTTTCCCACTTGCTAAAACTTTCTGTTTTCGTAATTATCATTGGTTTCTTGTACTTTTTCGCACGACTGTTTGTCGCAATAAGCACAAAGAACCGTACACTTTAAACCTGCATTTTTACAACTGCATGCTAAACCGCATCCTTTTTGCATTTGTAAGGAATAAATTTCAGCAGTGCTTCAGAAGCAGGATCTAAGCATCATGATTGGAGTAAATCCTGTTTAATTTTTTTACATCCCCCCTCCTCAGGATTTTTCTTCTCATCATACCACAACTAGATGGTAATTTGTCCTAAAATGAATGCTGCCTTGCCACTGCTGCTGTAGGTGGCAACGAAGTAAGATTGAATTTACTTTTAGTCGCTGATCTTAATCAATTTGTGTCTCCAAAAACACGTTTTGTTCTTGATGAACCCCATACAGAGCGATATTGAACCAAGTACTGTTGAGACAGACTACAGCAAACCTAATCTCTCCAAAACACCAAAACGAAGAAAAATACATTAAAGAGTATTTCACTTATGGAGATATTGAAAATTGAAAAATCACATTATTCAACGTCCTTTGTATTAAATAAAATATTACCTTTGGTAATAGCATGTAAACATGTCGAAATACATATAAGGTTAAAATAAATAATAATTGTTGAAATTATACCGTATTTCATTTAATATCAATATGAACTTTAAGGAAGTAAAGCTGGAACTTATTAATAAACATCCTTTGTGTTCCAAACAAATCTACTTTAACTTACGACAATAACTGGTTGACTGAAACTGATAATTAAAGAATTACAATCGAAAAATGAGAGTTAAAGTGGAAAAAATACGCTTAATGTTAATTTATTGTAAATAAAACAAATTTTAACTTCAACAGGTTTTTTGATTTAGTCTTATACGTATTTCAACGTTTACACGTCATTATCAAAGGCAAGATTAAAAGTAAACAGTTGGTGTTGCTATAGGAACAATAAATCTTCATAACTTGATCTTGGTTTTCTATATCTGCGTCCAGCCGCCTTAATTTCTCATTCCAAAACGTCCAATAACGGTGAATTTAAGAGATCAATTTGTTCATTCATTAAAGGTACAGATTTTAAAAGTTTGTGAATTTCAAATGCCTCTATATCCAACTTACATTTATCATCACAAAAGTGCAAACATTTTATAGTGTTATTACATGTCATTGACTGATTGTGTTCTAATAAGTGTTTAGCTTAATTGAATTTATGGGGATGTTTATACTTGTAAAAACGTTCCTTGTACCTAATATCAAAATTTCTAATTGTTTGTCCTATATAAACCGAATTACAGTGCGAGCAATTTAATTTGTAGATGCCTGATTTTAGTAAATTGTCTGCTTTTTCTTTAGTAATACACAAACTGTTTAAAATGTTTTTTGTTGTTTTAAAAGTTAATTTACATTTATTTGTTTTGTTTATAATTTTAGCAATTTTTTCACATTTATTGCCAAAATATGGAATTGACGGCTATTTCATTTTATCTTAGTTGGATAAATTTTCTGAATAACTAATTTATAAATTTTCTCTTTAATTAGTGTATCAATAAGTTTTGAGTATTATAACCATTATTGTATGCAATTTGTTTAATAATCGAAATTTCTCTATTATAACGAATTTTACCTAAAGGAACTGTTAAAGCCCTATGTATCATGGACCTGTATGCTGCTAATTTATGTGTTTTATGATGACAAGAATCGTGTGGTATTGTAATGTCTGTTTGTGTAGGTTTTCTAATGTTTTTTTAAAGTTACTCAGCTGCTACATCGAAACTACTGATTTTACGAAAAGAACGTGCAAGACATAATTTGTAGATAATTTAATCTTCTTTCCATTTGGTAATAACTGTTTTTGTTCTAGGAGGCACTGGAAATGAGATATTTTGAAAAAACTGTATTTCGGTATGAGAGTGCGAACAGCAAAGCTATATTATTATATAAGGCAAAATCACTATGTTAATAAGGACACCAAAATCTACAAAATTCCCATGTTATAAATTCTCCAATTTTTTTCCTAGTAAAAAGCTTGTATTGCCTAGACTGCTAGGTTAGTTAACAGTTGCTATGAAATGATTTCCCCTACTTGGTTTGCGAAGGATTACTTAATTCTTTTATCTAGCTTTGCGGTTAGTATTTATTAGTCATGCATAAAAGCCAAAGAATAGTATGACACCAAATTACAAGAGTACAAAAACAAAGTATCAGTTACTACAAAATGTAGTTAATCTCCCATACTTCTACTGAAGGGAGGAAAGTTATGATTTCTTGCAAATTTTCAAATTTCAGAATTTAACGGATATATGCATCTAGTACTAGGAAACCAAAAATGGGATTTTAAAAAAATGTCTGTCTGTGGGTGGGTGGGTTTGTTCGTCTCCGGACCCCTTAAGCGATTTTTATAAGATTTGCTACGTGAAAGTTTTTTAGTTGCAGGTAGTGCCCTGTAAGTTTTTTTAACAGAAACGGAACCGGAAATTAGACATGTTTTTTGGTCTCCTTTTTGGTTTTCTTATAAACACTTTTTTGGAATTTTGAAAACATAGGATTGTAGTGAATCTAAAGACAAATTAAATGTTTTTTCCCAAATGCTGTATCTTCAAAACTAAGACAGTAACGAATTTTTGAAAATTTTGACTTTAATGTCCGATTACTCAAAAACAAAATATTCAATCAATACAAATTGTCATATTATTTATTAGCCCTTAATAAGTATAATCAAGTGATGATAAATTTTAAATTTTATCATTATGTTGTACATTTCACCGTCTGTTAGATTTCTAAGCAAACAAATTATATAGGCAAGCATCCATCCCATCCATATTTCAACCTTTATTACAGCTGTCAGTTCGTGACGTCAGCAATAATGATGCTGGGGCGTAGCAATCATGCCCGGATCGTAATTTATCTACAAATTTGTAGTTCACTGCAAGCTCTATCGGCTCAGAAAGTTTTAGAAAAATCGTGTTGGCAGTTTATGAAAAATACTTTTTTGAAAATTTTCAAAAACTGAAGCAGCGGCATTGCGATCGTTTTCGGATCTTCGAAATTAATTTTACTTCATCGTATACTACCCACAAAGGGCTCTCAAACAAGTTGTAGCTCATCCCGATCAGACAACTACTTTTTGAGTAAATGGGCGTTAAAGTTGAGATTTTCAAAAAGTTGGAACGGCCTCCATTTGGAAGCTAGAGAGTTTGGTAAAAAAGTTTTCGATTTCCCTTGAGTTCTTTTCTCAGATCTCTTCAACTTCAGCTTCAGATTTTTTTGAAAGGCTTAGCTAGAACTACAATTTTCGATATACCGCTTGATTGAAAATTTCATCAAAATCGGTCCATTACTTTCGCCTGTAGAGGCGTCACACACCCACCCATAGACAGACATTTTTTAAAAACCACTTCTTTGTAGGTTCCTTGAACACCAAAACGTGTATTTCCGTTACAATCTAGATTTCAAAAATTTTCATGAAATCAATTTACTTCCCTATATATACATATCCGTCACGCGCAAATTTTGAACTATTATTCGAATGTGTTGTGTAAGTTTTAAGCTCTTTTGTAAGTTTTGAGCGTGTCCTCAAAACTTTCGAACATACAACGTAGGTTTTGAATTTACAATTGAATCTCCACTTGCGGACTTCTTAATACTAGCAATCGAGCCATCATCATTAATGTAAATCAGGTTCTCTATACAACAACTAGTAAACAGAATTTTTGTAATTAAACATTAGCTTTGAGAAACAAGAAAACCAAATCCTAGGAATTATTTTTTTTCAATGTAAAATATCTTCGATAAATTAACGGCGAAAAAAATTAAAAAAACTAATAATTAATTATTTTTACTATTACATAATTATTATATTTATTATAATTTATATTATAATTATTATTAATTAATATTTAGCTTTGTTGGTCATATGCAGCAAGGAACAAATTAAAGAAACTACACGTTTTTGAATTTACGCTCACCCACTAAAGAGAATTCCCTATTAATAATATTGAAAGAAATTCAGGTTTGGGAGATTTTCCAAGATAATATTTCTGAATGGTATGATTAATATTTAATATATAATATTATTTAGATATTAGGTGTTCAATATTATATGACATGCTCGCCATTTACACTGGAGGTGCTCTAAGAACAATGCAACATAATCTTTAGCTAAGTAATGATACAAACTGTAGGGCTACAGAAACAATTTCCTCGAAATTAAGTTATTTAAATTTTAAAATACAGTTTTCAAAAAATTAACAGGGTAAAAAACTCAAGAAAACTTAATGGAATTAAACAGTTTAGCTTTGTTTGTCCTACGCAGAAAGAAACAAATTAAAATTACAAAAATTATAAATATCTGTCTTAATAGTTATCAACGAAGAGAATTTCAAGAAATGTAAAAGGTTTAAGAGATTTTCCAAAAAAATTTATATTATTATAGAATTGTATGATTAACATTTAGATATTAGGTGTTCAATGTTTATTTGTGAGGTGCTCTTAGACGAACGAAATCTTGAGATAGATAGCAATATAGACAGCAGAGAAATAGAAAAGAGTTTTGTGGAATTCAGCTTTCTGAATATTAGAATACTTTATCAGAAAATAATGGGATTAGAAAATTACGAAAACCTAATACTTTAATTAAACCGGTTGGCTTTGCTTGTCATACTTATGTACCAAGGAATTAAAATTAAAATAAGACATTAGGTGTTTAATATTTTATATGTTAGGTGCTATAAGACTAAACGATAGAAAATGTAATTTTGAGATAAAGAGCAATATAAATAATAAGAAAATAGAGTAGTTTTGTGAAATTAGCTTTTTGAATATTAGAATACGTTTTCAGGATAAATGTGTTAGAAAATTAAAAAGCTGTGGGGCAACCGCCATGGGACCTTCCTCGCATTTTTACTATTCTTGAAAATTTTGACAATTTAATGGAAATTTAAAATATTTTTATTATTCTTGAAAAAATTTAAATTTTATTTTATACCGGATGCTTTTTAAAAATATAACAGTTTTGCTTTTTTTTTAAATTTTTATTTTGATTGCTATGAAATTTTATTTTTAAATCAGAAGTTTCAAAATTTCTAAATTTTAAAAAAATTTAAATTTTTATTTGAAAAATTTAGAACAATAAAAAAATTTTGTATTTAGTATTTGTTAATTGCAAACAATATTTATATTATTTCATAATTTGGCGGTAGTCGTTTTTTTAGCGATTACCATTTAAACAGTTCAGGTAAACGACCAAAAGGAAACCTCCCAGAGGTACTTTCTCAGTGGAAGATTGTTCCTATTGTCATATAACATGTTCATACTGGTTTTCACATTTTTTAAATATAGAAAAATCGTTGGTGGGGGAACACCAGGAAGTGGTAGCAAGATCGGTCTTACGCAGATCGACTATTTGACATGGGCAGAATACGAATCTAAGGTTCTTTTCCGAGCGCGTTTCTTTTGAAGTAGAGCACCCCTCCCCCTCTTCCTCACTTTTAGAGCAGTCAGGTGGTTTTATAATATTTTGTGTTTTCTAATTGCAGCTAATGTTTATCCCTTGAAATCTCAAAATCGATTTCGTAATTTGGTGATGGCCGTTTTCTTTTTTGGCAACTATTCAATTAATCTATTCCAGGTAAACGACCAAAAGGAAACCTCTTAGTGGTGTTTTCTCAATCGAAAGTTGTTCCTATTGTCATTTAACATGCTTATACCGATTTTGAAGCCGCAATTAGTAAAATTTTGAAAAAAGCAAAAAATTGATAAGAAGCAGTGAGGCACAGGAAGATTGTGTTTGCGCAGATAGGTGATTCCACGTGCATGGAATAGGAATCTAAGGTTTTTTTTCGAGCGATCACAATACGAGGAAGTTAAACAACCTAATTAAATTAAACAAGTGAGTGTTTTTTATCATATGCACCAATGAATAAATAGCGAATTATTAATTAAAGAAATAATAAATGTTTGTGTTTATACTAATTAGTTTTATTATTATTGTTAGCCATTCAGATCCCGGTGTCGGGCAAAGGCCTGCCCCATCTGTTTCCATTTGGTTTTGTTTCTCGTCCCTAACAACCATGACTGCCCTGCTGCTTCTACTATTTCTGCTTCCCATCTCTGGTGTGGTCTCCCTCTTTTTCTTTGTCGGTCCCTTGGCTTCCATTTTGTCGCTCTCATGGCCCAACGTGTTGTGGGCAGCCGACCTACATGTCCTGCCCAATTCCATTTTAAATGTTTGCATACTTCCACAATATCTTTTGTTCCCATTCTTCTTCTTATATCTTTAATTCTCACTTTGTCACTTAACTTGATATTTAACATGGATCTTTCCATTTTTGATTGTGTAACACTTAGTTTCTGACATAGTTTCTTATTTAAAGACCATGTTTGAGCACCATAAGTCATGGTCGGGATTACACACTTGTTAAATACACTTCTTTTTAGATTTATGGAAATATCACTATTTTTTAAAATATGTTTTAGGGACCAAAAGCACTTCCAATCCATGTCGATTCTTCTATAAATTTCTCGCTCGGTTCTGCTCCCAAAAGAAATTGTTTGCCCCCAGTATAAAATTTCTTGAACATATTTTACAGTTTCATCTCCCAGTACTAAATCGTTTGATAGTCTGTTTGACATTTGTCAAATGGCAAACTAATTAGTTAGAAAAGCAAATTTGCCATTTCTAATATTTCAAGAGATCCAAGAGGTTTAGGTTTTTCAAGAAAATGAACATTTAGATATTTCGTACTACTTTACCATTTAGATGTTAGGTGTTCCATATTTCGAATGAAGTGCTTGACGTTGCGACAGGAGGTGCTCCAAGACCAACGGAAAATATAATCTGGTAGTAAATAGTAGTTAAAACAATAAGTAAATTTAGGAGAGTGCATTGTCAGTTGGTGTTTCAAAATCAATAAAAAATATAAGGTAGAAATTAAAAATCAATTTTTGGCTTTCAGTAGATAAACATTGTTTACAATAACAATAAAAGAGATTTCATAAAAGCATGTTCTGCTTTCCTATACAGTTTACGTGTAATTGTATGCACTAAAGGAATTAGCAACCAATTAATATAATTATCAATATTTAAAGTTACATTTTCTAGAAAATAGTATTTCCCGTTAGTTTATATTTGGCACAATTTGAGATGTTTAGGAGATTTTAAATATTTCTGAATTGTATGTTTAACAGTTAGATATTAGGTGTTCCATATTTTCATATGAAGTGCTTGGCATTTCGACATGAGGTATTCCATATTATAATATGGCGGCAAGCATCAGTAAAAACAGCAGGAAAAGAGTTCATTGGGGTTTAGTTTTTTAAATTGTAGGATGTGTTTTGCTATTAAATTAACAGGTTTAGGAAATTTAAAAAATTTAATAATATAATTAGACTGTCTAGCTGTGTTTGTCATAACCACTAAGAAATTACTGACAAATTAATATAGTTATAAATAATTCAATTTACACTTAGAATTTCCCGTTATCTATATTTGACAAAATTTGTGACGTTTAGGAGATGTTCCATGTAATTTTAAATATGTCTGAATTGTATGATTAACAGCTAGATATTAGGTGTTTAATATTTTGATATAAAGTGCTCAACATTTGCACACGAAGGTGTTCTAAAACTAACGAAAAATTGAGATAAACAGTACTAGATATAAAAAATAAAATATTTTTGAATTTACAATGACTAGAAAAGGGAATATTAATATTATAACACGAAAGCTATTACATTTAGATTTACCAATAAAAAATTTAGCACTAATTAATAGTTTTCTCTGCTTTGATACAGAATATAATTAATCTCCCCAAGAATTCAATTCCTCTTGAACCATCTTACGTAATACCAAACATTATTTATTATTGTTAATAAAATTTCTTTTTTTTTCAGATCCTCGTAAAGTTCTAAATACATTCATAAATGCCCCTGAAACTGGTAGGTTAATATTATTGAAGTTATTAAAGTTATAAGTGTTTACTTTTTGTTTTGATAACATCTTCAACCTTTTTCATAGCACTGGCTCAGTTGGCTTTAAACAATAATACTACAGTCAATGAAACTGATGATAATAAGCAGCAAATATAAATTGTGATAATCACAGCCCTTTCATTAGTAATTGATTCACGTTACACAGTAAATTAATATTATATTTAAAGTAAACGTAACTTTGCAGATGAACATGAGTCGACTCTCATAGAAGATGTGGTATCTGAAAATGGTGGATGAACAAAATGCAGTTTCTTCTGTATTTGAAGTACAATTCCAGTATCAAAATATTTCTGTTGAAAATGAAGCAACTTCATTACCCACACTTGATGTACCATCTCAAGTAAATCAACAAGATTTTATGGATTCAGTGGGTAATACAGAAATTATAATCACACCAATGAGGAAAAGCCCGAGTAAAGCTATTCAAGCAGTAGAGGCATTAAATACTATACTCGTAGCAGATGAAAAAGTTTTGCATGAAAATATTCCTGTTAACAGTGAAGCAGCTGCTTCATTACCTTTATTACCCATACTGGATGTACCATTTCAAGTAAATCAATGAAATTTTATAGATATCGCATCAATGAGTGAAATCCCAAATAAAGCAATAAATACTCGATGCACAGAAATGAGCTTACTGTTAAGCAGTGTTTGATGTTACCAAAAAGTATCATGGGTTATATTCATCACATTTACGTATATTATTTTAAATACAATCTACGTGTGTCCCTATAAAAAATTTAATTGTAAATTGGAACCGATTGTTTTTAATATATTAAAAAGTTAAAAAAAGGTTAAAAAGTTGTCTTGGGAAAAAATTTTGATTACTCGACCCAGTCGTAGACCGGGTCGTGTAATCAAACAAGTGCCATAATAATGCATTATCATATCCCACGTGTGACATACAAAATTTTTATCTACGACTGCTCAAAATTTGTTAAAAATCGATTTTTTTGCTTGAAATGATATTTGACATTTCACATTAATTTATTTGCAAATGTCAAGTCACTTTTAAAATACTTTTGTTTTAAAATCAAAGAAACGGGAAAGATTCGATTTGTTCAATACTATGACAACCAGCCACTTTTCTTATAAAGAAAGTTTCAGTTTTGTTTGTGTAAATAAAACGAGTTAGGTAATGAATCCATTATCTCACTAGTGAGATAATGAACTTCATTACCTAACGCAAATAAATGACAATAAGTCCTTATCCAAGCAGTTGTAGATAAACAACATTATACATCAGTTTTTAATAAAACAATTCTTATGACTTTTCAATTTTTGGTTTAGTTTTTAGGTTTTAGTTTAACAAAACTTACATTTCTCCACAGTAAATTATTTCAGATAGCGAATCACCATATTATGAAAACAAAACTAAGACAAATTTGCATAATATTGCGTGATAAAAATGTTGATATATAATTTTCTGTAAGTTCACAACTCGTAAGAGCTTTTTCTACAGAAATTCCAATTTGTCGAATTTTTGGAATCAGAATTCAGCTTCATTATTCGTATCCCAAAGAAGTCAAGGTTCAGTACAGATTTTGGACATTTGTCCCCGACTATATTTTAAAAAATGTTTATGAGAGAGAAATGAAAAATTTTATTAATTAGTTATTGGAAACAAAACTTAAAATATCAACTTACCAATACTGGAAGAAAGTGACAAGTAAATTGGAAGGTTGAGCCATTATATCAACAACAGTCATAGTAGAAAGATCTGGAATTGGATGTGCTGCATTCAAAGTATTACTTGGTGAAGGTGGAGAACTGGCATCTGTCTGAGTTTGAGCTAATGTAGTTATAAAATTTCTATTTAAGTGTATTGCTTCATAAAGTGCCAGCAGTAATGCATTGTTTGCTCTTATTTGCTGAGTTCTAACACCACCATCTTCTGAAATAAACATGTTTCCGACCATATTTGTTAAAGAAGATAGCCAAGAAGCATTTTGGGCTTCCAAATGTTGTAAATTGAATTGTCTACAAAATTCCATCAATGCAGCTGTAATAACTTGGCCATAACCATTTAGTGCTAATTCATCATCCAGTATTGATAATTTCACAATATATGGATTGGCTGCCTCATATTTTCTATAATTCACTAGTAGAGTGAGTAGCAGTACTACATCATGTCCGTGCATTTGCCTTGAAGGTGCATCACACAATAACTGCATCAAGCTCTCAAACATTGATGTAAACATAATATATTCTATTAATGTATTTTGGCTAACATTTTCTGTACCTGTCACTAACACCAGAAGAAGTTTTAAACACAGATTCTTTAAGCTGTCTGGAGTATCACCTGAAATTAAAAAGAATTATTAAAAATAGTCTATCAATCATTATGCTGCACAGAAGAAGGCATTAGAGATGCAGCGAGCAGACTTTTTGAAAATGACGGATAACAGATATTCGGTATCCGGTTGCTCAGCCGGATATCCGGATACCCGATTATACGGCATAGTTTATACTTTCGAAGTAATTTCAGCTTAAATGTACTGAAATTTAAGTTTTTATCACGGATCATAATATATATTTAACAGTATGTACGAACCCTGGTTGCTATGGCCTTATTCTGTAATCTTTTAGAGAGAGAGAGAGCACCGAGACAAGAAAACTATTAAATATACTATTGCAAGGATGTGCTGATTCGCGCTAATATTGTTTTTTGTTGACAATTAAGATTGAAAATCTGTCAATGAATTTGATTCTAATTACAAAACTTAACAATTTTCAACAATAGTTAAAACATGTTTTGTACTGATAGATCCGACATAGTCAAGAAATCAACTAACATAACCTAACATAATGGTCTTTATCGGCATTTAAATAAAAATATTGACGTATGACGATCGAGTACTTTTTATACGTTCCTTGTCTTGGATCTCTTTGTCACCGAATATTCGTTGCGTCCCTAGAAGGCATGTTTAATTTAGTGAAATTAATTTTAGTCTAAACTTCTATTTGCTGAATTAGGCTACAGCTACTATTTACCAAGTGACAAATTCGCTTTATTGTATAATATTCCACCTATATATTAAATCTATATTAAATCCGTAACTGTCTCACCATAACAACACGATTAAATCTTGCATTTCAAAAAGATTTATCACCATAACACGCCGGCCTGCCCTTACATGTTGCCTCGGTTTATTGATTGTTTTCAATAAAAGTTTACAATATTGTTAAGATTATAAGAGTAATATTAAATTCTAGGAGACCCTTGAAGGTGAAGTAAGAATGGCTGTCACTTCTGCTACTGTAATGTGTTTATTTATAGCTCCTTTAATTCTAGCGAGTCGGAAATGTATAAATTTATCACGCTGACAACAAACAAAGGTATAGCACAGGAATTCCACTATTTATCGGCTAGAAATTGGAATTTGAATCAGGTTCCCCTCACTATTACAAAGTGTTTACTGCAAAACTATTTACCACAAATTCTAGTTGAATCTGTAGAAACTACGCTTTTACTGAGGACATTCATTATCATGTTGAAGCAGCTTAGATATCTATTGTTTCCCGCAAACAATAAAGAACAGAAACTGCGTGTTATTTATGTTAAAATCACGTAGGGTGGAAGGAAATTTGCCGATATCAAGGGAATGTATATTAATTGTATTAGCACATCTCTGATTTATATGAATAAGAGCAAATTTAGTTTTACAATTATATGCAAATGTCTAACATTCTTTAGTGCGTATTTATTAGTTCCAAACATTTTGGAAATCTCCGTTATGGCATTTACCTAAAAATGAAGACAAGTGATAAGTTTAATTAATTGTTTTCCCATATCTTTTCAAGGAATTTTGTGGAGCTATGACAGGATTTTTTTCGAGGCAATTTTTCCGGGCTTGTTTTCGATTTCTTCACGGATTTTATTTACGGGAGCAAGCCTTATTTAGACCGACTCAGCAGAGGAAACATTCGGAGCAGCAAGCGTCAGGTATGAAGAAACAAAAAGAAAAACATCGGAAGCATAGCTTACCAACTCTGCTATTCTCAAATAATTACTACAGAAAATTAGCATCAAAGTATTGGAACCGACTCTTCTAGGGCAAATGGGCAGGTTAGGAATTATGTGGCTACAGTTATTACTTTTACTACTGCTTGAATTGCTTAAGATTGCTATTATAATTCAATGAATGTTTATAAAGTATGTGCGGCAATTAAAAACAGTTAAAGAAAAGAAAAACAATTCGCGAATATAAGTATAGAATATAGAATAATAAATAACCTGAGACGAGATGTCAGGCGTGTTACTGAATGTGTGGTCACTAAAAGTGATGGGGGAAAGGATCCGGATATTAATATATTAAATAATAAATAACCTGTATAGAGATGCAAGGCATATTACTGAGTGCATGGTCACTAAAAGTTGCAGCAGGGGAGGGGATCCGGATTTAATATAGATACAGAATATGTAGACCAGAACTTCAAACTGCAGCTTACAACGCTACCTACTTCATTCTATTACTTATTACCAAACCACAATAAACAATAAAGTGGGGGCATAGCCCACAGGTTCCTTTCCCCCTGAGGATCAATGGCATTGCAAGTATGAATTATTGCTTCCATGAGCTCCTCTAAATTGTTGTACCTGTTTTTAAAGATCGTATTTTTCAGAAATAGAAAAAGAAGATAAACCAGAATGGTTAGATCTGGGAAACAAGCAGAGAAGTCACAAATTCTATCTCTATCTATCTATCTCAAATTATTTTTTAAACTGTCAAGTTTATTTTAGAGTTTACAAATCAGATTACCATTGACATCAAATTTAAAAATATGAGAAGCAATGTTACCAACTTTAACAGCCTAGTCACGGCCTGCTCTAATTCTCTTTTTTTTTAATCGCACGGTAGTAACATCAATATGTAAATCTCCATTCTGATATATCGCCAGTTACCTGGTGGAGTAGCTGGGCAAAAGATTCTTCACTGTATGCCGCTGCAACAAAATTACTGAGCATGCCAGCATCTGGTGAACGAAATTGATCTACAAGAGGTATTTTGCACATCACGCTTCGAAATGGATTAATAACATCCAGAGCTGGAAAATTAGTGTACATAAAGTACAATCTTGCACGTATCTCCTAAGTTAAGAGAGGTAGCAATTGTCAGTCCCACCTAAATTTTAGTGGTAGCAGTGACATTAGTGACAATGACGATGAGCCCCATGAATATAATTTGGATGAAGAATTGAACATTCCCTTAGTTAATCTAATTAATATACTTAAAGTTTTTTTTGAGCGGCCATAGCTCAGTGGTAAGTGAGCGGGCTACCAATGCAGCAGATCTGGGTACGATCCCCGGCCCGGTCGTTCTCCCTCGCAAGGCAACGGGAGACAAGCGAGGTGGATTTTTCCCCAGCAAAACCTCTCTGGAAAAGAAGTGCATGCACTTCCTGTGGTTCGGAGCCCACATTAAACTGTAGGTCCTCTACGTCTGTCTGTGCAAATTATCTATCGCCGCGCACCAAACACAGACATAGGAGAGGGGTAGCCAACACCCTGAATAGGGTATGGCAATATAAGAAGAAAGCTTTTTTTAAAATATTGACTAAAATATTTTTAAAGCATTTTTGAAAGTTACATATTTTGTATTTGGTTTGCCTTTTGCCTAAACTAATTTTCTTATAACAAATTTTTAGCTTTCTTAGAATTTGACCGAAAATCCGTCAATGGACCGGTAAGAATTTGGTAGATTAAAAGCGCAACCTTGAGAAAACTTCTAAAATTCTCTAAATATTTCATATTTTATACCATGCTTAACAATATTTTTTTAATTATTTGGAAATTTTGACTACTATGAAATTATGTACTAAAAATGTTATACATTTTTTAAAACGTTTGAATATTTTTGGAGAAAGTTACAAAACTTCAAAAGTTTTAAAGTATTCAAAATACTTTAAAACTTTTGAAGTTTTGTAACTTTTTGAAAAATTTAAGAAATTTTGAGAATTATTGAAATGTTTGAAAAATTTTAAAACTTTAAAAATTTTGGAAGATTTTGAAAATTTATGAAATATTAAAAAAATTTCGGGTTGAAAATTAAGATTTTTTGGTTTTTAGTAATTGCGTTAATTATAAACAATTTTTATTGGTTGAAATTTAAAATCGATTTCATAATTTGGTGATAGTGATTTTTTTGGCGATTATCCAATTAAACTGTTCGGGTAAACGAGACCAAAAGGAAACCTCCCATAGGTGCTCTATCAATGGCAGATTGTTCCTATTGTCATTTCACATGTTCATATCGATTTTGAAGCTAAAATTTGTACACTTTTGAAATATCGCAAAATTGTTGGGGAGGAGTGTAGAAAGATCGGGCTTGCGCAGATCGGCTATTCTACATGTGTAGAATATGAATCTAAGGTTCTTTTCCGAGCGCGTCTCTTTTGAAGTAGAGCATCCCTCCCCCTCCCCCTCAAAAATCGATGTTAGCATCGATGCTGAACATCGGTAAACACTATTGATGCGAAAAATAATATCGAAAGAGTAACATCATTGTTATAACATCGTTGTATTTTTTTCCACATTGATGTTCTCTTCTTACTATTTTATGCTTAATGCTTCTGCTACCTACCATTGACGGCGCTAAAAAAATTGTCAATTTACAAAACGTAACAATAAATACTTTTTTAGCAATGAATTAATAATCTGTATACTATTGCGACAAAACTAAATTGAAAAAAAAACAAACATCGACATGTCACCATTGATGTTGCAGAAACATCGCAATAGTGGCATCAATGTCAAAACATTGACGTATTTTTACTCAACATCGATGTTCAAGGCGCATCCCTACCCAGCGAGAATTTGATCTCATGACAGCCTGTGCAATACGATTTTGTACCGTAATGGTAAGCATAGTAGCAGCGACTGAACCATACGAAAGCAAGGTAAGCGTCTTACGGATAATTACAGAATGCACTTCAGATGAGACCAAAAATTGCTGTATTTGAAAAATTTACAAAAACTTGCAAAGAATGAAAAATATATTTTTTTTACGCGCGTGTCAATATTGATAGTTTTTGACACGGTATTTAGTGTCAAAAATGGCCTTTTTACACAGTTGTGCAAACAAAATATTTTTAAGCGCTAGTGCAAAAAAGTTTTTAAACACTAATGCAAAAAAACATTTTTGACACTAAAAATTGTGTCAAGAATTTTCATTTTTCAAAACAAATTTAATCAAATTATAGCTACGCCATTACAAAATATCAAATTCAATACTGTCAGTTACTAATCAAAGGTAAGGTAACTTCAAAAAAATCCGTTCTCCAATTTTTTCCCAATATAGTTGTAATTTCTCTTCTTTTTTGACAAGCACGTAAAAGAAAATGCATATGCAACATGTGCCAAAGAGCAAATTGCTCTTTTGGCACTTGTTGCATAATATACTGTTTTAACTAGAGCTAATTGATATGCGTAGTTAAAACAATGTAATTTCCGGAAAAAGCATTGATATTTAAAAGTATCATTATTTTTCTTTAATTATTTAAATAGTTACATTATTTTTTATTCTAATAAACAAGTTCAAACTGTTTATTAAACTGTTTAAAGTGTATAACGTTTGGCGTTTTTGAATGAATAATGAATCAAATTCAAATTTTCCAAAAATTCTTGGTGGGAGTCCGGTTAAAATTTGCAAGATTAGCAAAAACATAAATTTGTAGTTCACTGCAAGCTCTATCAACTCACAAAGTTTAAAAAAGCGGTGTGGACAGTTTTTGAGGAATATTTTTTGAAAATTTACTAATATTTGAGAAGTCAGCATTTTTACAATTTTCCTATTGCCAAAAATATTTATACATGATTATACTTATTAGGAGCTATTAAGTAATATAATAATTTGTATTGATGTAATATTTTGTTTTTGATTTGTCGGGTATTCAAGTCAAAATTTTCAAAAATTCGTAGTGGTCTTTGTTTTGAAGATACAGCATTCAGAAACAAAATTTGTTTTGCCTCTAGTCAACTCTGTTATCAAAATTTCAAGAAAGTTGATACAAAAAAATCTATACCATAAAAACATGTCTAATTCCCATTTCCGGTTCCGGTTAAAGACCCTACAAAAGACTACTGGTAACTAAAAAATTTTTCACATACTAAATTTGATAAAAATCAGTCAAGGGGTACCGGAGATATAAGTGAACAAATGAACACGTAAGCAGCTAGCCAGATAAAACTTTGTAATATACTATAATGCGCAATCAACTTTGGAGAAAACTAAATGCAAATTTTGATTGTGAATGAAAGAGAACAACGCTAAAGTACTGGGTGTATTTTCAACGTCTTTATTTTTTAAAACACAATTGTATTCCTTAATCTTTAATTTTCATATTTTAATCTAAAAAATATTCAGGGTTATGTAAAGAAGTTTTTCAGATTTAAATGAATAAAAACCTTTTTAAAAAAATCAGTTGGGCGAGAGTTTAAACGGATTATTTATAAGTTCGAGCTATACTTTGTTGAAGTTCATTTTAATTTATTGTAAATAAAACAATTTTAACTTCAACAGGTTTTTATTTTAGCCTTATACGTATTTCGACTTGTTGAGATGTCATTTTCAGGGGCAAGATTAAAAGTAAACAGTTGCGTCTGAAAATGACATGTCAACATGTCGAAATACATATAAGGCTAAAATTAAAACCTGTTGAAGTTAAGAATTGTTTTATTTGCAATAACTTAAACGGATTAGCTTTAATGTCAATAGAGAAGAATTTGTAAAATGATACTTCAACGTTGTATGCCTGTAATAGAAGCATTCTCATTGCAGTGTAACAGACGAATAGATTTGATTTATAAAACTTAGAATTTCGTTTTTTATTCTTTTTGTTCTATCTACGTATTTGTACAGTTAGTTACTACATGACATGCAATAGTTTAAAATTGTTTGCCTTTAATTATTGATGCTATCAATAAAACTATTTTGGCCTCACCAAGTTTGGATACCACGGAACGCCACTGTTTTCAATTGACAAGAGAAATAAAATAAGATTGCAGCATTCTAGATTTCAAATTATGGTTTTAAGAGCCACTGCTAAATTCCGCCAAATTTTCATAAAATTGCCTTTTTAAGGCAACTACAAAATATTGCAGTAGATACTAGGTTCTAACTAAACGATATGATAAATAACTCACTTGTTAAAAAAACATGACAATGGTGCAGTAACTGCTGCATTTTTTCTTCGGCGGCTTGGAAGTCCATAAGCAAATGAATAACATCAAAGCCAGTTTCTGCAGTAGTTTTTTTGTATACAGACGATACCAATGCACACAAAGTCTGCATCGAATAAACAACTCGAATGTTATGTTCATGATTCAATGTATCAATACACTGACTAAACAGTAAAGTTAAGTTGCCTCTTACTAAACTCAGTTGGTCAGGTGTAAGTTTTTGTATCTCATTTTCTAAGTAGGATACTTTTGGTTTGAGAAGAAAGAATTCGTCCCAGAAAGCAGGATTATTTTTTGATAAATCGTCTCCTTTAAAAAACAATTCATAAATTTGAACCACCTTCTCTTTCAACTGCCTCTTTGAACCTGAACCGCTTCGTTTTCTAGTAGTCATATTCGACAGTAATTAGGTTATGTTACTTCTACTAGGTACACTCTTTACTTAGTCTTCAATTCAATCACCTCAGTAAACGTAAGTCAACATACAATGATATCCTGCAAATAATTCACACATTTTTCGTACATTATTAATTAACACAAAATTTGTAGTTTCTGTAAATTTAAAACTTCTGCTTACCACAACCCACAGAACATAAATCTTTCCACAACCCACAGAAGAACATTAATCCCAGCATTCCCAGCTAGAACCAGTGAAAGTGATCAGTGATGTTCCAAACCAAATGCTTTTCAGAACTAGATTTTGTTGGGGGCTAGAATTGGAATTTCGGAACTAAATTTCGTAGTGTTTTTTCACATTGTTATTCTTATTAGTCAACAAACAAACCAAAACTAGTAAATTTAAGTTTTATGGTGTGCAGTATTTCATCTCGGGCGGGAAATTTAAATAAAATGAATTTTTTATTCTAAAAATTATTTTGATATCTAGATGTAAACTAATTCTTTTTATATTTTAGTAAAAAATAATACATATTTCTTTCACAAAACAACGCTTTATTAACCTACTATAATTATTTAAGGAAACACAAGTGAGTAATATATTTTATAAATATTTCAACCATTAACAAAAATAAAACATATCATTTGCGAATATTAAATAAGAAACTAAAACAATCTTGCTTAACATCAGATTTATTAAAATTATTTTTTTTAATGGTCATTGTGAAAAACAACATCTTCATCACTTACCTCAGTGCTGTTTAGTAAAGAGTGGGTATATTTCAACATTTTGGGATTTGGTTCCCAATCAAAGCATTTTTTGTTTTCAGTTTTTAACATATCTTTCATGTGTAATAAACCTTCATAGGTTTTTGTTATAAGTCGATTTCTTGTTTTGCTTTTAACTAAATTTAATTGAGAAAACAACCTCTCTGCTGCAGCAGAAGAGTGTGGTAAACTCATTACTATTTTTGCAACTTTACTTACATTTGGAAACATCCTTTCGTCAAGTCCATTTCTTAAACTATCTACATTTAACCAAAATTCAGTCATACTAATATCACTATTGCAGTATTTATTTAACTCATCTGTCTCACTTATAAGTCTATATTCAAAATCTAATTTTTCTATATTAATTTGTAAGTAAGGAAACAAAATTTCTGATTCAGAAATTGTAGTAAATTCCCCAGACAAAACAGACTTTGGATTTAATTTTGAAGCAAATTTTAGTATCTTTCTAAAAAGAAACACGTGCTCGTTCTAATGCGCCGCACCCCACGCGGTGATCATGCGTGTATAAATTTGGGTAATAAAAATACCCGAGAGTGATAATGTAATGTTGAGTTCGTAGTTGTATAATAAAACGATATTTTGCGGAAGAACTTTTTAATGTGTTAGCTTTACAGAATATCTTTTATGAATTGTTTTAT